>OOFB01000594.1:2888-13105 GCA_900323305.1 Trachyrincus murrayi
CTCGTAGGGGTGAGGGGGGTAGGCTGACGTCGACGGCTGCTGCTGCTGCTGCTGCTGCTGCTGGGGGGGGGGGTGGGGGGGGGCCGGGGGGTGGGGGGGGGGGGGGGGGGGCGGGGGGGGGGGGGGGGGGGGGGGGGGGGGGGGGGGGGGGGCCCCGGGCAAAGAGTCCAAGTTTGGAGTCCGACCCGGGGCAGTAATTACCCCTCTGGATGGGCCGCTGAGAGGAAACCCCCCAACCTCCCACCGGGCCATCCAGAGCACAACTTCAACACCCACCTCCCAGGACGTGGTAGTTATAGGTCCGCTGGAGGCTCCTGGGTGTCACCTGATTTGGCTCCCCGGGGCGGGGCAGAAGGGTCGTCGGCTCACTCTGTGACCCCCTCGTACTACCATGCCCCCCCCTGGGCATGCAGCGGTGTACACCACCTTGTTTCTGGAGCCAGAGCATCACGAAGAGGAGGAGGAGGAGAAGAGGGAGGGGAGGAGGAGGGCAGAAGAGGAGGTGAGAGGAGCAATGGTAGTGGAGGGGGAGGGGAGGAGAGGAGGTGACGGTGGGATTGAAGGGGAGGAGAGGAGGAGGAGGAGGTGGGATGGAATGGCGAGGAGGGATGGAGAGAGGGGAGGCTGACAGGAAGAGGAATGGACTGTCAGGGCGAGATAAATAACGAGGGCGAGAGCCGTGCACGCTGGGGCCTCCTCGTAGGGACAGTGACCCCCCTGACCTCTGGTCGGGCTCTCGCGGGGGGCCACCCACTGGTCACCTACATCTGTACTGTCACGTCACATGAGGAGCGAGGGGCCAGGGTCTGTCCCTGTGGCGACGGGCGGGAGGGAAGGAGGCAGAGGTGATGGTCAACAGCGAGGGGAGTAGTTGTTGATGAGCTCTGGCCAGAGACGGATCTTCCAGGGGTCAGCCATGTAGAACACACGCTGCTCCAGATAGGATCTAGTTTTTATTTTGCCCTATATTCAACGGCATGACGGGAAACACCAGAGGAACCTATATGTTATCCGATCATAGCTGATGCTTGACATTTTGACATTTTCAGTTTAAATGAAAGAACATTATACATTATAAAGTTATTGGTTTGAGTATAATTTATAGTTTATATCTTTTTGGATCTTTTACAGACCTTTAATGAAAACTGAACTACCCTTTCAATAAATGCAGGGAAAGTTTTCAGATATGAGGCTTATTGTTGGCACTTTTTCATGAATTACCTCGGCTGTTTGTTAGACACTTGAACAGAACCATATATTGATAATGTAACAGGGCTTCACAGGGTTATACATTTAAAGTTAAATTCTCTATAATAACATTAAAAACACTTTTTTTTTATATCCCTGTCGGAATCCCAGCCCATGGTTCTTGATTTAATTTGCAGCAGTGATGTACCCGTAGTGTCCATCATCTTTTTTATGTGTGCCTGCTGCTATTGATCGCCTTCTCTCATCCATTAGAGCTGTGTCTCCACAGGAGGTCTGGAGTCAGTATCTGCTCCAACTGACAAAACCTGTCTTCTTCTGCCAGAAGCAATCCTCCTTCCATTCCAGGCTAGAAAGTATAATAAAAATACAGTTGCACATTCGAAATGTGCACACTTTTTTTTGCACAACAGAAATGAATGAACCTAAGCACATGCATATAACGTTTGTTTGGAATGGAATATTTTAGTTAGGGTCTTTTTTGTAACAATCATTCCACTACAAAAGGATGAATTAAATGCTAAATTGCAAATGGGAAGAATCAGGACTTTTTCATGGAATAGAAATGAATTAACCGGAAACAAACTCATATCAAGTTTAGAATATAATCTTTTGGTTCTTTAAATCTGTTGTTAAATTCCATTACAAAAGGATGACTTAAATGTTAACATTTGCATGTGAATTCACTGTTCATCCAATGCTTTGAATTAGTTCAAATTTTTTTTTTATTTATTTATTTGAGAACCTAGTGCAATTCTTACTGTCAAATAATTGTATGCTACACATTCACATGTGTGATAGGAATAAAAAAAGACAAGGTTAGTAGAATTCTTATTAGCAGTAGTGCATGAATACTTATATCAGAGATCGACACACGTATACTTCATTCAAACCTGTATCCATGAGTATCTGTCTAAGAGAACTTATAGGAAGCTTCAGGTCTTCTGTTATCTGTTCCCAACTCCGCTCTGCTCAGGGCTCTCCAACCACCCCCATCCCATCGGCATGAAGAGGTTCTCCCCTCAAGAGAGGTGACAGAGGGCCAGGTCGGGCCCGTCATGGTACACCCAGAACGTCGATACTCCTGAAGCCCAGGGAAAGAGAGAGAACCGCGTCGGGAGGGTTGAGGTAAAAGCGGATCAATGTTGCTGTTTGATCTCCCCCCAGCCTCTGAATAAATGTATATTGAAAGATCTTTTTATTTATTTTATTTTTTCTGGACAAACATTGACATTCTGTGTGTTGATTCTAGATGTTCCTGTGGACAGAGAGCATAGGCTTGTTATTTCTGCAGTGGTTTTTCTTGAATATGTACTGCAATCACCGGTGCTGGAGTCTGTGGTGAAGAGGTAGTCACGCTTCTCCTCAGACTGCTGCTCAAACACGTGACCAGACGTTCTGGCCACACACACACATACACACACACACACATACACATGCTCACATGTATGCACGCCACCCTCGTGCTCATGCTTTGAGCCACATACAGGAGAGGACACACAAGCATACATTTTGTATTCATAGTTTACTGATGCAAGAGTGAAGTAAAGTCCTCCAATCCTCAGAGCGCCTGTGAACACCAACTCACTCTTGGTACAGGAGCTTCAGGTACGAACGAGCCATCACCGCTGGCTAAAGTAACTGTATAGTAATAACTAAAGTAATAGAATGTATTTCGATAGCAAACAGACTCGCTGCGATCTTCTCACACACAGTCACCGGATGGGCCAAGGTCATTCCTGTCCTTGGTCGGGTTTAAAAATGTAAAAAAACAAGCACTGCTGGCGTGGTTTTGTTGATATTATCTACGCTTTATATCCCCGGTTTAAAGCGGTTCAAGGCAGATAAAAAAATGAATAAGAGCTAATGAATTGTACCGTCGGACACGTGTGTAAATTATTGATTGTCTGTATGATATTAAAGCTATGTGGTGATTAGCAATTTAAATGGCTGAGGGCAAAGTTTTTTGTTGCTTTCAGTAGATGGGGAAAATAAGGGAAATAAATCTGGCTCTTGTCAGGATTTGCCTCTGTGGTGTGAACCTGTTTGAAAGACCTATGCATTCCCCTGTTGCCTAAAACAATTAATTATGGATTACCATCCAATCCCCATCACTGCGATAGTGCAAATAAGTGCTGTGACAGCGTGTTTGTGATTAAATTAAATTACGGAAATTAGAGAAATTGTGCCATAGTGACCACTGGTCGTCCTCCTTGTGTTGTCAATTGATTATTAAAATGCTCTCAAGCATTCGTGAAATAACTGCATCTAATTATAACTTAATGAGGAATTCACTTAATAAACATGACCAAATACACAGCTTTTCACTTATGTAAGAGTGTGTGTGTGTGTGTGTGTGAGAGAGAATGTGAATGCACATGCTCAATTCTTCCAAACGCTTTTAATCTTTTGTGCAATTAGATTTTAAAAGAAGGCAACAAACACCAGACCCATAACAATAATAAATATTTCAGGCATGGAAAAATATGATGAGCTTATGGGATCCTTTCAAATCATTATGGATTTTAATAATCCTCCTAATATGTGATGCCTGTGTGCGCGTACGTGTGTGTATATGTATTTATACTTTCATATTTGATGTGTGTGTGTGTGTGTGTGTGTGTGTATACAGCATGTGAGTGTATGTGTGTGTTTATATGATTGTGTGTCTGAGTATATGTACTTACGTGTATACTGTATATACTTGTGTGTGTGTCTGTGTATATACTGTGTGTGTGGGTGTTTAAATGTATGTACAGAATGTACAGAGCCTGAAGTTAACTTTTTCGGCTGGTGAATTTTTTAATCCACCAGCCACACAAAAACGATGAAAGACCCAGGAAGAGCAAGAGCATTGTTCTTGTTTAAGAGATATACAGGGAAAAAGTTCCCAGTTGAAAATCAATGTCACAAGTTTATAATGAATGAATATAATATATAATGAATTAATATAACAAATTTTGCTAGTCTGAAAATAAGACGTTTTATTTAAATGATGAAATTAATTTATGAAGAGGGTTGCATTTAATTCCTGGCCACATAGGGGAAATCGGGCTAAGATAATGATGATAATAATAATAATGGTTATGTTTTTAATTAATAACTCACGAACCGTGTGGTTTTTTTTTACCACCCGCCAACGTGGCTGGTAGCTTGATGTACACACCAAATACAAAATTCACCCACATTTGGCGTGTGGTCGGGTGTTGAATTCAGGTCCTGAGCATGTGTGTGTATGTGTTTACAGTAAATGTACATACAGCATGTATACAGTATGTGTGTATGTGTTTAAATGTACCTACAGCATATATGCGGTATGTGTGTATGTGTTTAAATGTCCATACAGTCTGTGTGTGTGTGTGTGTGTGTGTGTGTGCTTAAATGCGATCCTGTCAGGGACCACAGTGTAGCAGTGCTGTGTGCGACTGGCTCCTGGCAGCAGACTGTGTAGCTAATAGCAGAGCAGCAGCATGGGCCCCGTTAGGCTGGCTGGCTGTGGCCCCTGAACACCAAGGGGCGGCACACTGCAGCTCTCCTCTCCGCTGACCTCCGACCCTGCAGCCCGGCTAATGAGCAGCTAGCAGCGCTGTAGCTGGCGTCTTAGCAGCTGAGCTTCACCCTGCTTCCAGGCCGTGACACTCGTCCTCATAAGGGTGTGTGTGTGTATGTGTGTGTGTGTGTGTGTGTGTGTGTGTTTGTGGTGTATTCTGTTTATGTGTGTGTGTGTGGTTGTGGTGTATTCTGTTTATGTGTGTCGGTGTGTGTGTGTGTGTGTGCCAAATACAAACATCTCTCTAGTATCCCATCTAGTAACATGTCCCTCTGTGGAAAGTAAGCGTAAACTAGGTAGAAGTAGTGACTAATCACTTCCGTTCAGTGTTTGCATATACAGTATATCGTTTGGCATGGGCATATATAAAGATATATTATTTATATAATTTAGAAGATGCTTTTATCTAAAGCGACTTGCAGTGAATTTGGATACGTGTCATTAAGGAGCACGTAGGAGTTCAGGCATCACGCTCAAGGATGCCTGCTGGTAGACTGCAGACATTGGGAATTGAACCAAGAACCTTTCATATGTATAGCTATATATGACCTTATTTCACACGGGGAGAGCATGGTGGCACAGTCATCAACTGGTGGGGTTCTTTCCTCCCCAATAAGGCCAACAATATCAACAGCTCATATGGACCTTGTTGTTGCTCTGACATAACATCCTCTGCTGTGTCTCCTCCTCCCTGTCAACTGTCTGCTTGGTGCTTCTTGACAGCCTAACCTTTACAACCAGAGCCCATTACACCCCACCAAAACATGGACTCAAACCCTCCAAGGCCCGACAAATAAGAAAAAGGTAATTGAAGTGACACTCCCAGGGAAGTAGAGCGGACAAGACAAGCCTGTTGTTTCTCCCCCCCTCCCCCCGCGGTAGATGGGTCTAAACCCGACGTGGTTGACTTTTGATGGAAATATTTAAACATATTTCTGCGGGTCAGAAACCTTCCCGGATTCAATGACTGCTCGGGAAAGTGATTCTCTTGTTTCGCTCCCCGAGTGGCTCTGCTTTTAACACAAGCACATCAGAAGGGGGGGGATGGGGGCGACTGTTAAGGCTATGAAATACACGTTTTATGACTGTCAAGACCAGTGGAAATGTTGTTAGGGATACAAGCACCGAGGGAGCAAGAGCGCTGATGTATCGTCGGAGGTGGAGAGGAATTTGAGTGGGGGGTAAATGCGGTGAACTGGTGGGCTGTTGGAGAGTGTTGTGTCTCTACATGTTTCCCCCGGCGTTAACGACATAAACACAACCATGGAACTATAGTGTTGGGCTCTTGACTCAAAAGTGTACAAAAAATTGAAATATTAAGAAAAGTCACTTTATTTTTGATTTATTAAAACATTTTCTAATCCAGTCCCTGCCTAAAGATGGCCTGGGATTCTAGTGAGACAAAACCAAATGACACACACTATTCACACTGATATCGCTATTCACACTTACAGGCAATTTTGACTCACATGAGTGTTGCTCACATGATGGGTCTTCTGGGCTCAATTCAGACTTTGTGCACAGTTTCGATCTTCTTCCCTGACTGTTTACATGGCTAGGTACACTCCGGGTAAGAGTCTCACATTTGGGAGATTTGTCATTAGATGTGTGTGCTGTGCTGTTCACATCACTGTAAAAAGATTGGGTTTGTAGTCACGTGTAGCCACAAGATTCAGATCTGGGACCACTTCGGCCTGTTATGTGAATAGCTTAAAGAGGCAGTGAACCCAAAATATGTTTTACATTTTTTTTTTTTATGTGGTAATATATATTATATGATCGTCAACATAGTAACCTATGCCATTTTGTCACTGTTACTAAAATAGGACCGTAATTTAGAGAAAACGGGAGTAAAATCCTATGTTTTTGCCAGTGTCCGCCGACCAGTTTGTGAACGTTCCACTCTGCTCCGAACTCAAGTTGCGTTCTTTTCGTGCATCGAAGGTTACTCTTCGTCATCACGACGAAGGGACACCGGCGGTGAGGCGTGTGTGGGTGTGGGGCTCCGTTTGGGCAGCGGTTGACTTTGATGTCCGAGAGAGGGTTAAGCTTCTCAGACACTTGTAGTATAACACCACGGTGTGTGCCGCATTTTATATACAACATCGCTCATTATAGCGCTCGTACACAACAACGGTACTAGCTTTAAAAAAATATATATCACAAAGTTGCCGTGGGTATCCCATGGATATACCATGGGGATAACATGTCGTCCCCCCCCCGCATCCTAGAACTCTTAGCCCAAAACAAATTTTTTTTAAATCTCAAAGTGTTTGAATTCGAGGTGAAACAGGGGGTTCACTTACATTTTAAAAACCTTACTTAGAGATGCATTCATCGCAACAATTTCGTAAGAACTGTTCAGGAGTGTCGAATCCTTCAAGTCTGTGAATTCATACAGATTGTGTTCCGATACTGATCTTTACAAATCTTGACAAAGCCATAAGGACCCTGCCATCTGTCCATCATCTTTATAAAGTACATTCTGATGCAAAACACAACACTTTGTTTGGGATTTGTCAAGTTTCCCTATTAATCTGGGAAATAAATCACAATTTCACAAGCTATCACGAGGATCATTTTCACTAGTTGAGCACCAACAAGGAAAGGTTTAGGGGAGAATGCAGAGAGAGAGAGAGAGAGAGAGAGAGAGAGAGAGAGAGAGAAGAGAGTAACATTACACAATCGATGAGCTCAACATTAGTATGTGTTAAATTGTCAGGTTCCCTTTACTTGACTTGGAGAGATTCAGCTCACCTGTAAATACTGCTGACAAGCCAAGGCACCACCAGGGGGCGGAGTGAGGAGTGGGGACCTGAGCAGTAACTAAGGGAATGATAGATGGTCGAAGAGATAAAGTGCTTCTAACAGGGAGCTAATGAGCCCAGGAACGAAGCAGGAACCCCACCAGGCGCCCGACGCCCCCACCGGCGCCAAAAAACAGAAGCAAATAAATAACTAGAATAATAAGAAAAAACTGAGAGAGACAGACAGACAATTCCAGCAGCAGAAGCTCTCGGCTCAGGAGGAGAATCAGCCTGTTCTCAGGTAGCCTTGTTCTCTGTTTATCAGAAAACAACAAGAGAAAACGGGCCGAGGCGCGCTGCTCCAGGTGCATTGTGGGCATTGCCCACGGATGCGCGGCGTTTGATTTGCGCTCGGCCTTGCTGTTCGGCTTGTCTGTGGGCTACTGACATGTGCACCGCTGCATAAATAATAGAGGCCTCGCACACAGTCAGGGTCCAACAAACACTGCTCGCTCTCACTTTCCCTTTTCCCCCTTTTCTCCTTTATCTCTTTCACTCTCTCTCTCTCTCTCAATCCTCCCCTAAATCTAGCTTCTTTTTTTTCTGCTTTCTCTGGACTGACTTGGTCAGCCAGTCCCTGACGATATGCGTCTTGGAGAAGTTGTGCCACTCTTAGTTTTTTTTTACAGTGATAAGGACAGGGGCGAACTCTTGCTCGTGCTCTTGATGCTCTGAGCATAAGACAGAGCATAATGCCAATATAACTACTAATCACAAATAACTGCTCTCTTACTCTCTGTCTACCTTTCTCTGTCTCGATCTATCGCTCTCTCTCTCTCTCTACACTCCCCTCTTTCACTCTCTTTCACTCCCTCTCTATCCTTCTCTTTCTCTGCAGCTTGTTTTGTTTTGGCCGAGTAGCAGTAGTAGTAGTAGTAGTAGTAGTAGTGGTGGTAGTGTGTATTGTATTTGTACTGCTACGAGACCTGTGACTCGTATTAAATATTCACCGTGATGTCAGAGAGCCAACAGCTTGACCCTCACTTCCACCCTTCAACATCACTGATAGGCATCGCTCCCAACGTGTTTCAACGTGGTGTGAACTGTTTTCTATCTAAGGACACATTTCGGGGGAGAAACTGCCTCCTGTCCGTCTCTTTCTCTCTCGCCAACAAACAGTTATATTACAAGAGCAAACAAGTGTGAACTTAACTGAAATCAGCAAGAGCCAGAGAAAAATATATCTCAGGTGACCTTTGTCTGGATGCCGTTGGCTTTGTTTGAGTAGTAAAAGAAAGAAACAAATAAAGTTTTCCCTGGCTCTGACTGGGAAGGTGCTTTCCAGAATGTTCCATCCCAATTGAGATGAGGAAACAGAGAAAAAAAAAAAAACCCACATTACCTGGGTCAGATTGTTAATGAAGATGTTCTGTCAGTCCTTCATTCTTTCTTCCTCGTACACCATTTTATCCCCCTCCTGTCTCTCTTCCTCTCTCCCTCTCTCCCTCGCCACAGCCTCTGTGGCCAACCGACGTTATCGGTTGTTCCAGATATAACTCCCAATATGTGAAACTCAATCATAACTCCGGGGACCAGCTGGGAATAGAGGAACAGAGGATTCGGAAGGAGGGAAACGATGCTCTGCCGTAGCCCACAGGGCGAAGCCCAGGGTCCCCTTTGGTGCACTGAACTTCTCTTTTTTCTCTCACTTATTTATCGTACAAAGTAAAAAATATATATATTAAAAAAAAAAACACAGCAGCCCCCGTCTCCACCCCCTCCCATCACCCCTTCCCGTTTTATTTGATTTTTTTCCGAACATGCTTTGGTTAGTTTTATTTTTTTTTAAAGTACACAGAAAAGAATATGTGCAGCGTGTCTTCTTGCTCAAGTTCGGGACAGTGATAGCTGTAGGGTACATGTTTCTGAAGTCTTCCTCACTCCGGTTCTTTCTCTTTTTTTTTGTTGGTCTTTCTTTGTTGCCAGCAGGATCACTCTGATTTCCACTTGTCAGTGAAGGCCAGCCATGCAGAGGGGAAGAGACCAGCGCTTCAGAGAGAAGTAGAGAAAGAAAATGGTAAGGGAAAAATGGTAGGAAAAAAAAACTAGTTGAAAGGGGGAGAGAGGAGGGGGGTGTGGAGTTGGCAGCGGTGGTGTATGTCTGTGTGTTTGTGTGTGTCTGTGTGTGTGTATGTGTGTGTGTTTGGGGGGGTGTTGAGGGAGGGGGTGTGGAGTTGGCAGCGGTGGTGTGTGTCTGTGTTGGGGTTGTGTGTCTGTGTCTATGTCTGTGTTTGTGTGTGAACATGTGTGCGTGTGTGTTTGGATGTATGTCTGTGTATGGTGTGTGTGTGTGTGTATGTCTGTATGGTGTGTGTCTGTGTCTGGTGTGTGTCTGCATATGGTGTGCGTGTGTGTGTGTGCGTGTATGTATCTAGCGTTCACTGGACTCAGTCAGGCTTTGACATTGATGGGACCTGGGAGAGGAGAGGAGGACCAGTCGACCCTAAGGACCGCTGAATACGGGAGAGAGGGTGGAGAGAGGTGTTGTTGTTGGGGGGGGGGGGGGGGGTGGGGGGGGGGGGGGGGGGGGGGGGGGGGGGGGGGGGGGGGGGGGGGGGGGGGGGGGGGGGGGGGGGGGGGGGGGGGGGGGGGGGGGGGGGGGGGGGGGGGGGGGGGGGGGGGGGGGGGGGTGGGGGGGGGGGGGGGTGCGAGGG
>OOFB01000595.1:1726-12177 GCA_900323305.1 Trachyrincus murrayi
GGTCAGAGGTGCTACTTGTGCTAGTTAGCCGTTAGCAGAGGTTGTGCTAGTTAGCCGTTAGCAGAGGTTGTGCTAGTTAGCCGTTAGCAGAGGTTGTGCTAGTTAGCCGTTAGCAGAGGTTGTCATGAGGACAGAGGACGGAGGCTGGGGGTCATGTCTAGTTCAGTGCAGGTGGATTAATGCTCTCAATGGAGAACACACACACACACACACACACACAGACACACACGCGCGCACACACACACACACACACACACACACACACACACACACACACACACACACACACACACACACACACACACACACACACACACACACACACACACACACACACACACACACACACACACACACTGAGACACGCACACGTACACATTATACGTTGGTTGATAATAAAACTGGCAACAGATAGATAGAGATAAATCTGTAGAAATACTCCCTGCGGTGTGTGTGTGTGTCCGCTATGTGTTTTACTTCACCGCAGCGTGTGTTCATCCATGTGTTACCCTCGCTGCGGTGTGTTCTTGATCTAGTTTTACGTCACTGCAGTATGTATTTTCTATGAGCTTTTATGTAGTATTACCTTTCTGCGGTATGTATTCTCCGTGTGTTTTTGAGCTGTATTGTCTCACTGCGGTATGTTTTTCCATGTGTTTAACGTAGTATTACTTGACCGCGTGTGAATGTGTTCTCCGTGTATTTCTACATCGTATGACCTCACTGCAGTATATGTCTCTTACCTCACTGCAGTACGTGTACTTTGTATTTTTACATAGTATGACCTCACTGCAGTACGTGTACTTCATGTGTTTTTACATAGCATGACCTCACTGCAGTACGTGTACTTGCATGTGTTTTTACATAGTATGACCTCACTGCAGTACGTGTACGTCATGTGTTTTTACATAGCATGACCTCACTGCAGTACGTGTGTACTTGCATGTGGTTTTTTTCCGCGGTACGTGTCTCCTACCTCGCTGCAGTACGTGCTCTCCATCCTCTGGTTGAGGCTGGGCCTGAGGCAGGTGGTGGACAGCACTGAGATCAGGCTGCCGTTGTGGCTCTCGGTGGAGGGGCCCCAGGTCACGGCGGCCGTGCTGGAGCCCAGCAGCCTGACGCTCACGCTGTGGGGCCGCTCCTTGGGCTCCTCCAAACACTGGCCGCTGGGGCCTGAAAAACGTACAAGAGCACACCATGGGTCCAAAATGAACACCTGCCAACCAGCCAGTGGTGGATAGATTTGACTATTTGGAAGATTAAAAAAATGCAGGGTTACATATTATACTTGTACTACCGCTTGGCCGGTACATTTTTCCACTCTGGCGGGTATAAAAAGACAAAATTCTAAGAATAAATGCCAGCAACGCTTTAATTACTATATACAAGAGCTTTTTAATGGCTGTATACGTTTCATTACTGTACACAGCGTTTTAATTACTATGTACAAGAACTGTCAATTACTTTATGCAGACAATTTATATCTAACTTTATATATACTACAACCCGACGAGGCCACGGTGGTAATGAATGTGTCACATGGTTACACATTTTGAGGAAGCCTTTTTTATTTTTTTGACAGACTCTGGTTTGGTGCTTGTTTTACGAGAGATGCTCGAGGATGTCTACTGGTAGACATTGGGGTTGGAACCCAGAACCTTTTTCGGCTGGGATTAAAACACCCTAACCGCTAGACTAGTAACCTCCAGCAGTCCTACTATGTTATAGCTACAATTTCTGTGGGTAGGACACTCAACACTTTTTCTAAGAGCGTCAGTGTCCAGACAGGACAGAGTTTCTGTTCACCGTTAGCCAATTACACATCTTACAGATCCCCGCCTCCTCCAATATGATTGATCGAAAGTAGACTAGAGACTGCGTACTGAGGTAGAAGGTGAAGGCGGTGTGGGTGGTGCTCTCCCGGGCCTCGCAGTCCCCGTAGGAGCTGAGGGTGGTGACCAGGACGTGGTAGGTCCCTGGCTCTGTGGGCTCTGTGAAGAACTCGTGGGTGTTCTCGTCCACGGTCGCCGTCTCCGTGACGTTGCCTGAGGCACGTCAGGGACAGGGGAGGGAGAGAGGAGGGGGTGGTGGTGGTGGTGGTGGTGAAGGAGGCAGTGATGTTGGATGGGAATGTGAAAGGGAAGAGATGGAGAGGTAGAAGAATAAAACAAGAAGAAACAAGGAAAGACAAAGAGATATCACTCAAAATGCACCTGTTAACGTCCAACTCTTCACATCTCTGCCCCGTCTTTTATTCTGCCACTTAAACTGCATGATTTTTAATTGTTTTAATGGAACTTTTTAACCATTGATATTTGCCTTTCATTTTACTCCTGTATTTTATGACTTTGTGCCATAAATAAAATGTATTGTTACGATTATTATAAACAAGAACATCATTTGCCTTTCCCGTCCCAGAAAAAAAACTAAGATTTCCAATTTGTTGTTGCTTTGTAACCACAATCATTTAACTACATCACCGCAAAAGACTCATCTAATCATAATCGATGAGATGAAATAGAACATGTCTTTCTGTCTGACACAGCAGGAAACAACGAAACAAAAGTCACAACTAGCTAGGCTCCTAGCACATACCGTCTCGGGAGATGTAGACGTTGAAGCCGTCGTAGTGGGTGTGCGGAGCGGGCGGAAGCCAGTGGAGCTCCAGCAGAACGGCCGGTAGCTTGGCGGGAGCCACCAACGAGGGGCCAGAGCTCGGCATGCCCAGAGCCGAGCCCGGCTCGTTGGAGTCTTCGTACTCCGACACCAGGCCGTTCACCGACTCCTCCTCCTCCCCCCGGTCCACGGCGGACGGGACCCCCGTGGGATCCGGTTTCCAATCATAGTGCCGCATCCGGCGGGCGGCGTCTTCGTCCGCCTCAGCCGTCTCGTTGCCGTTGCCGTTGTTGACGTTAGCGTTAGCGTTAGCGTAAGCGTAGTCCGCGACGGTGCCCGTGGCGTTCTGGGCCGGGGCGTCGGTGGGGGCGTCCTCCGATGGGTTTTCCTCCCCGTCAGTGTGGATCTCCCCCTGGTCCTGGTCCTGCTCCTCTATGAGGGGGGCGTCCCGGGCCTTGCGAGGCTGGGGGGTCACCGTTTCGGGAACTACACCCCTGGGAGCCCCGTCCAGCGTCGCCTTCTGCTGGCTGAGGGGCACGATCTTCCAGGTAACGTTGCGCGGAGAGTTTGGCACTGCGTTAAAAAATAAAAGACAACTGTTCATGAGTAAGTCATCATTAAACACAAACGAAAAGGGGACAGGGACCAACCGAGCGGTTTGACTTTAGACACTATTTGAAACGTCAACAATGTCAGACACCAAAAACTAAATCAACATGGAAAAATAATATGGAAGACATCAGAAGTTGAATCAAGAGATGTGCTGCATGTGTTTATATTTGCCTTGTGGAAACAAAAGAAAAACCCAATAAATATAATGATAAAAAAAGAGTTGAATCAAGAGATAAGTCATTCAGTGCAATAATGGCGTGGTGTCTGCTTACTAATATTAAAATAAAAAATACATGTTCCCTATTCATCGGTGATGAATATTCATCGGTGATGAATAGGGAAAGATGAAAATACGATTTTTTTGTTAATTTATTAACAACAGGTCAGTACCTGTTCTGTGCTGTAGAGGCCTGTGGGTGACGTCGCTATGTCGAACCATGGTGCTCTTGTTGACGGTCGCCTCGGCGATCAACTGAAACGTGATGTTCCTGTAGCACAGCCCCGGCAACCAGTGCTTGAACACCGTTTTACCCCTGTAGAAATCTACAAAGGATAACAAAACAATAATCAGGAATGAGCTGTAAACGAGACGTGAAAAAAACCAATACCTGTGGGAAATCTTCTAAGTGCTTTGATTATTCCAATAATGACGCACGGTATTGTTAGATTAGATTAGATTAGATTAGATTAAACTGCCCTCTAGCATTGTCATCGTTACTATCACTTTCACTTTCAGTTTCACAGAATCCGGTAGTCAAGATGGCTCCTTGGCTTGTTCTAATGTCCTCCTTAGACAACAATGAAAGTCTATGACACCAGAGTTAAGCCGCTATCTGCTGCTTGCAAGACAGAAAATATTTGTGTGTAGGAGAAAGCACTTTCCTATTCGGTCGTATCTTGTAAGGATAAGACGATGGCAGCCTTGTCCATTTATATATTACATCATCCTGTACCATGTATTTTTTATGTTTTGCTACCTGCATTATTTTCTACATTTGTTCCTGCGATACTACTACTATATTATCAATTTGACTATGAATCATATCAGTTGTATCCTTCATGAGTCAAATGTAAAAAAGCCAATTGTATGTACCTTGTGTTTGATGGCTAAATCTAATCTAAAACAAAAGAAATGCTATCAACATTTGCTAAACCTCATTTGAATATGTATGCGGATCGTGGTATATATATATATATATTGTATATCAACATTTCAATTAAGTAACACTGTCAATTCTGCCCAATTTTCTTACTCAGCACTGGGAAGCGGAAACTGTTACCTTTATAGAGCATGGAGCGCTGCTCTGTCCCCTCAACGTAGCTGATGTTAACCCGGCTGAAGACGTTGTTAGCCGGGGAGCTGATTTCAAACACCACCCCCGTCTCTGGGGCCTCTCTGTAGTCTGATATGAACGCACTGTCCACTGGCAGGGGCCCTGGAAATAACATGAAAAACTCGTTACTTCTCCATGTTCACGTTTTTAACCAAAACAGGAAAACAATTCATCTCCAGGTGTATAATTATACTCCATTATTTCTACGACCTACATATTTACACCAAATTGCATTTAATCGTCCGCAAAATAGGTCAGTACAGAACGAAGGCTGTGTTGCGTACACATAATAACACACAGCAACTATTATACAATAATTCTAATAAACTTAGATTTTCACACACGGTTCAGTTAAATCACCCATTTTCAAGGGAAAAGTAACAGACAAAAAAAAAAAGAAGAAGCTCAAAACCTACCATTTTACTATTGCTTTTATTATGTATTGTCATTGATATTCATTTAGTTGTCTGCATTTTCTATTTGTGACGCAAAGCACATTGAATTGCCTGTGTAAAAGGTGCTGCATAAATACCATTTGACTTGACTTGACTACTGCACTGTATATTGCATATCTACATATACGCATATATATATATATATATATATAAGAAAGAACTGAATATTTAGCCTCTGGACCTTACTTGTGAGGAGCGACACGCTGCGGAGCGGTCTGGACCAGGCCATGCCGTCCCTGGCCGTGCCGTCCCTGGCCGTGCCGTCCCTGGCCAGGAGGCCCACGGCCGTGCCGTCCCTGGCCAGGAGGCCCACGCTGTATGCCAGCCCGTGGTACGAAGCGTTGAAGACAAGCGGTGGCGGCAGGCTACCGTCTGCGGTGTAGTTCTGGAACTGAGCCAGGCGAGGGCGTGCCTCGCCGGCGAGTTGCACGGCGTACTCGGTGACGTTGGCCCGCAGGTCCGACGGCTCGAGCTCGGCCACGATCCGGTCCTCGTCTCTCAGAGTCACCTGGAAGGCGGCGCCGCTCTGGAAGGACATGGGAGAGAGAATCGAATGGGTTATAAAAGGGACGAGGGACGAGATGCCCTGATTGGTCAGAAATGAGCCGTGAGCGGTCTAAAATCGAAATGGTCTCACACAGAGGGAGGAACAGTTGAAACATATTCTCACAGAGCATTTCACTCACTAATAGGGTTAGGGTTAGGCTAGATGGATGCTAGACCATTTCTAACAAATTACACTCAAATAATAGCTCTTAAATCTTACCTACAGCACCTTTAGGGTGTAGGAAATTATTGACATTCAATTATTGACAAACTATTGGTGCATCATTTATGGACAATTGTTGTGTGATTCGATTCTTTTTTTTACTGCACTGATTCTGAAACGAGACAATGCTAACATTTAAAGTTGTAGTTAGTTGGGTTATTGTGCACGACATTTACGCACAGAGGCCCGGGAGTAAAAAATACGAGCGTCGCACGAAGCGTTCTGTCACCGCGAATCGTTGAAGAGAACTGATGTTTATGTTGTATCCTTCTTTCAGCCGCTGTTTCGCATTTTTCCGTAGCCGTCACGAGGCGACGAGCTGTATTGACGTTCGTTTTTTGACGTACGACCGGCTGATCCGTCGGCGCCCGTATCTCGATTACGTCCCCGAGCGGTGGGATCAATGTGACAAACGGGAGCGCCATTAGATGTCATTAGTGCACATCGCAGCAGCCGCTGAACTGAAGCCTGCCTGGCCCCCCCTGGACACAACAATAAAAAACGGAGAAAACATAAACGACAGACAGCGATATTATCCTGCTATCTGGAGCGTCTGGTTCTGGTTGAGTTGTGTGGAGCTCCGTACTCCTCCTCCCCGTGGTTTTCCATTAGGAGAAGCGGGGAAAGCACATCAGAGAAGGCACACACACACACACACACATACACACACACACACACACACAAAGAAACAGAAAAACACAGACACACAAGGACACACACTCACACATGTACACACACTCACAAATATACACACACTCAGAAACACACAGACCCACACGCGCATGTACACTTTTAATCTTGAGAGACTGGTAGTAAAAATATAAGAGGGCGTAAAAACCCCATGAATCATACATGGTTGTTCTCCACTGTGATGGCCTCTACGGAGACCACTTTTTTTCTCTCCCTGCAGCTGATTCTTCCAACTCTGGGCAACGACCCTTGCTTTCTCTCGCTCTCTCTTTCTTTCTCTTCATCTCTCTCTTTCTTTCTCTTCATCTCTCTTTCTTTCTCTCTATATATCTCCTTTTCTCCTGCTCTGGCTCTCCTCACTCTTTCCCCCTCTCTTTCTCTTACCCCCCCCCTCTCTCTCCTTTTTTCTACTCTCTTTTTCTCTATTCTCTCTCCCCCTCTTTCTCCCTCCCTATCTCTCTCTCTCTTCATCACTCGCTCTCGCTCTCTCTCTCTCTCCCTCGGTCTGGTGAACTCTTCCCCTCTTCTGTCTCTCCACAAAGGGGCTTCTGTTTCACGGGCTCCCTCACTGCTGGTCACGGGGGTCCCTGGCGCATCCATGAGATCTGCCCTGGGGTTGGGGGTGGGATGGGGGGGTGGACGGGGGGTGGGTGAGGGGTGGTGCGAGTGCTGGAGCCCTAGTGAGGTGCTAACGTTACCAGGAGTAACGGGGGAGATGGCAGTTGTCACTCTTACTGGCTCTGTCCCTCTCTGCACCTATCTCTCGCTCTCTCTCTTTCTCTCTACCTCTCTCTCAGATTCTACCTCTTTATCACTCTCTTTCTCTCTCAGATTCTATCTCCTTATCATGCTCTTTTTCTCAGATTCTATCTCTTTATCACTCTTTCTCTCTCAGATTCTATCTCTTCATCACGCTCTTTCTCTCTCCGATTATATCTCTTTATCACTCTTTCTCTCTCAGATTCTACCTCTTTATCACGCGCTTTCTCTCTCAGATTCTATCTCTTCATCACGCTCTTTCTCTCTCAGATTCTACATCTTTATCACTCTTTCTCTCTCAGATTCTACCTCTTTATCACGCTCTTTCTCTCTCAGATTTTACCTCTTTATCACTCTTTCTCTCTCAGATTCTACCTCTTTATCACGCTCTTTCTCTCTCAGATTCTACCTCTTTATCACGCTCTTTCTCTCTCAGATTCTACCTCTTTATCACACTCTTTCTCTCTCAGATTCTACCTCTTTATCACACTCTTTCTCTCTCAGATTCTACATCTTTATCACTCTTTCTCTCTCAGATTCTATCTCCTTATCATGCTCTTTCTCTCAGATTCTATCTTTTCTTTCTCTCTACCTCTCTCTCAGATTCGATCTCTTTATTACTCTTTCTCTCTCTCTATTTCTCTCTGTCTCTCAGATTTTCTCTTTATCAATGTCTCTCTGCTTTCGCTCTCTCGCTGTACCGCTCTCTCATATTCTATCTCTTTATTACTCTCACTTTCTCTCTACCTCTCTATCAGATTCTATCTCTATCACTATCTCTCCTCTATCACTCTCTACCTCTACTCCATCCCTTCCTCCCTATCTATTTTTCTCTCTCCCCCTCTCTCTCTCTCTTCATCTCTCTCTCTCTACCCCTCTCTCTTCATCTCTCTCTCTCTTCTCCTCTGTCTCTATATCTCTCTCATCCGTGCGCGGACCTCCGCGACATTGACGAGAAAGCGAAAGATGACCTTTTATGGCGGCGTTGGAGGGTAAATCACCACATTTAACCGCTCTAAATGATTCATGGAGCCATGACTGCCGGCTTGAATACATTAGCCCTGCGTCTGGTCGCACTGACTGGCAGTGGAATGAGTGGAATGCAAGCATTGTTAATTACAAAATAAGCTAAGAGGATCTGCACATTATCTGTTTGAAAACATTCCGGAAAGGTTCGCAAGTCTATATGGTTGATAACCACTGGGAAGTCTTCCTAGCAACAACAAAGCGATATACGTGGGGGTTTCTCGCGACAGTTCGCAACAGACTCGATAAATAAGAGATGGTAAGCCCTTCCAGATTCATAAAGATTTCAGTGGGAAGGGAAGTCACGCTTTTCGTCGACAGCAGAAATGCTGCTTTTCAGTAGAATAAGCGAAAGGGGGAGAGAGCTGCCTGAGGAAAATAGGAGCGCTTGAGGAAAGCTCTCCACAAAACACCTGAGAAAGGGCTTGAACCACCTCCGACCAACATGTGGATCTTCAAACCTGAAAAACATCACTCACAGAAAGCATTTAGTGGCCCAAAATACTGATATTTGGCGAAGAATTTTATTCTGCACTTCTCCGAACTTGCTGGGAAAAAAAGCGCTTTCAACTTTTCCACATTCATTGGCCCACACGCACAAAGAATGTATCGCAGCAGTCATACTTAGTACACACATGTATACATTGCTATCATGCACATAGCAATTCCTGCTATTTTGCTAGTGGAACTTACAGAAAAAAAGTGTCAGTTTGCTAACTGAATCTGCCGGACCACTAACGTTTGGAAAAAGGACAGTCTCCACGACTTAGCATGGCAATGTAGCCTGTTTTGGACCAATGTAGCAATGGGCAATGTATTGTATGTTGGACCATGGCAATGTAACCTGTTTTGGATCTGGGCGATGTAGCCTGTTTTTGGATCTGGGCGATGTAGCCTGTTTTTGGACCTGGGTGATGTAGCCTGTTTTTGGACCTGGGTGATGTAGCCTGTTTTTGGACCTGGGTGATGTAGCCTGTTTTTGGACCTGGGCGATGTAGCCTGTTTTTGGACCTGGGCGATGTAGCCTGTTTTTGGACCTGGGCGATGTAGCCTGTTTTTGGACCTGGGTGATGTAGCCTGGGGTCAAGGTGAAGCATCTCTTTTCCATAACGATGTTTCAAAATGCCGCAACAGAGCAGTCCTTCACACATTCTCCCGGGCCTCTGGGGTCTGAATCTCATTAGCATATCACTGCAGGGTCTCCTCCTTCATTATCTGACCTCCTGCTGGTCACCAACACCCCCCACCAACCTGCCACCCTCCTCTCCGTCACCTCTCCATCAAAACACCCCCACTGCTAAACCCAAAAAGGTCACCATGCTGTGCCCTGTCCAATTGCCTCTCTCCTGGTTTCCCTGTGTATGGAATACAGATTATTTCCATGATCTATGGATAATCTGTGTATGTGTGTGTGTGTGTGTGTGTGTGTGTGTGTGTGTGTGTATGTATGTATGTATGTATGTATGTATGTATGTATGTATGTATGAGTGTGTGTGTGTGTGTGTGTGTGTGTGTGTATGTGTATAGTTGTAGCAAACAATTCTACTGAAACTAGTCCACGCAATCAGATCATCTGACAGTTTGCATTCCTATGATTGATTATGCGATCATTTATGAATCCTCAGCGGACCGCTTGCATACCCAATATATGATTGGTTTGATTCAGCAACCAATCAAAAGCGCTGACTCAAATGTCCCACATGATAACGATGTGCCGATGTGCCGATTGGTCGGTCAAATAACACACGTCTTAAGCATAACATTTACTGAAACGTAGCGTCACAACGCAACTTCTTCTGTTGTACCACTGTAAAATTTGACTTCAATGGAGCATTTATCTATTTAAAGGTAGATCCAAATGCTACCTCAAGCACAATCATTTTAAATATATAGATTTATAACCCCAGCCCCGCACCAGCTTTCTGGAGAATACCTTCAGCATATCCTGATGCAGTGTGCAGTATAGTCACAAACACTTCATCATCATCATCATCATCATCATCACACACCATCAGAAGCTCTTGTCTCCCTTCTCATTATTATTATTCTAGGTACGGCGGCGTTCAGTCTAGTGGCGCAGATGGGGGAGTGTGTGTGTGTGTGTGTGTGTGTGTTGTGTGTGTGTGTGTGTGTGTGTGTGTGTGTTTATTTAACTTATTTAAGGCATTCATCTCTACACTCTAGCTTTTA
>OOFB01000615.1:11964-28183 GCA_900323305.1 Trachyrincus murrayi
AAGAGAATCCCTATGTGTGTTTTTCATGCAACAGTGTAGTATTGCCTTGTCAATGACAGTGAAGTGGTGGTATCATGTATCATATGTGTGTGTGTGTGTGTGTGTGTGTGTGTGTGTGTGTGTGTGTGTGTGTGTGTGTGTGTGTGCGTGTGTGTGTGTGTGCGAGAACATCCACGGCTCTCCGCCAGCGCTGCTCACGTCATCTGAGCCCTTTTAAGGCCCTGAGGAGCTGCTGGGCGCTTTCACTTTCTTTAAGGTCAGTGTTGATGAGCCCACCGTGAGCACAAACCAATGGTATGCATGGAAGGGGGGGGGGGGGGCAGCAAAACCACACAGGAATCGTGCACAACCACGTTATTTTAGGATACCCATATGTTTAACAAAAGTAATACGACTGAGTTCACATCCTGAACCGAATGTCGGATATGTCGTAAGGTACTAAAAAAAAGTTTAAAAAAAGTGAATGCAGAAAAGGACTTAGAGAGAGGTGGCGCAGCTGAAACACTCAGAGGCTTTTATTATTCCATCTGCTCGGCCATGTTGCAGTACATGGCTCAACTGTCCCCAATATTCTTCTTCCTATGGCCCCTATATGAAAATAAATATATCAACTTATTTATTACCCCTTAACCTTTTAGCATCCATCGTATATTAACGACCTGCTGTAAAACAAACAATGCAACAAAACAAAACAACCTGATGAACCAGAGAAATGACCTAATAGGCTGATCGTCAGATCCCTCTAAAGATGACTCGTTTCAAGGAAAATGCCTGGTTCATCAGGTTGAACTGAAATATCTCTGTACATAACATGTATACAATCCTTGTATACAATGCATACAAGGATAGATGCATACATATGAAATCTGAACATTCAAGCTCATTCCAGCCTATGCTAGGACTAGTTACTGTGGATGGACCTCTGTGAAGTGTACAACATTCCCAGCGTACTGCAGCACAGAGTGAGATAAATAAATGATTTCAAGATTAATAAATGAAGAGTATATTGATTTGATTATGTTCATATGAATATTGCATGGATCTATGAAATCTTTTCTATTGTAGTTTTGCGTCATAGCCATAAAATCATGCGGTTAACATTTTTTTTTGATTTGTTTGTAGTCACTCTCACTTTGCTTTTTCATTAAAACTACAAAATCAACGTAAGGGTCTATAGTGGGCAGCTATTGATCTTACAGAAGAAAGAGAATGACCCTGCATGTTACCAAACCTAGATCTTCAGAGAAACTGATGGGCCTGTAGCCCTTTCACAACATGGGCAATTTTTTACTACTGCCGTGCTGGCCTTCACTGTGAAGTGACACCACGGCAGTTTATACAAAGTCAATGCATTTAATGTCTGCAGTGAACACCACTCACGTATAGGGTTGAATCATTTACAGTAGGCCTATGCCATATGGAGAACAAGTGAGCAGCTGTACATTGTCTTAAGCCACACAGCTGGGCGAAGGAGGGAAATAGACAGGCTGTCCTTCTGTCTACCTATGTGATCCTAGCGAAGGGTGTTGCTTAGTTACCATTAGGACTAAGGTGGTGGCTTGTATCTACACTTCATGAGTCATATGTAAAGATTTGTGTATCATTTTATCAATTGGAAAAGTTATATATTCTCCTTTCTTAGTTAGATTTGGATGTTTTTTGTTTTTTTACTATGTATTTTGGAAGTTGCATCGGTAAGACATTCACTGCCACATGAACACAAACAGCAATTGCTTGGGCAGGAATTTTAAGTGCCTGTTGACAGATAGCAGGCACTCCTCTGCTACTTAATAGCTGGTTAATAACTGGCTTTCAAAACATGCAGTCCATAGCCTTGTTTTGGAAACAATGTCGGTGGAAAGCCAAGACCGGTTTGGATGGGTTTTGCCCGTGATTGAAATTCCTGTCAGTAGTCAAGAGTGGGTGCAATTTATTTTCAGCAAATCTTGCTGATACAAACTTTGATTTAGTACTTTTCTTGATATTGGCCTCACTGTAATTGTTTATAATTAATTTAATATCGAATAAAAACAAAACATTATTAATAATTCTTATTTATTGAATAATATAATAATAATAATAATAAAAAACAACAACAACATTAAAATCAGACCAAATAGCATGATGGCTGTCCCAGGGCCGACACCCCCTCTTCCACAACATTCTGCCTTAGTGCATAGGAATGATGATGAATGATGATGTGTCCTCGCACATCTTGAAGAAATAAACCAACTGTCCAGTGTTTTGATGATATATTACATATGACACGAGTATATGATCTGCAGTACCGTATATCCTCAGTGGCTCCAGAGTGCATAGTCCTTACAGTGTTGGATGAGATGATAGTTTGAAGCACTTAGAAACTCTAACCACTGAGGGGTAGTGTTTCCCTTCATAAGGTTTTACTAACCGTGTTTAAGGGAAAATACTGCAACAGATAAACATACAGATATATCACACAGGATGAATAATAGACCACTACAGTGAAATGGCTTCGCTGTGTTGCAGAAGGGCTCCAATTAGCTCTTGAGAAATCCAGACAATAACTCTTCTTAGAAGCAGGCCATTGTTGTTTGTTTGTTTGTTTGGGTGTGGGTGTGTGTGTGTGTG
Source organism: Trachyrincus murrayi (assembly GCA_900323305.1). Lineage (NCBI taxonomy): Eukaryota > Metazoa > Chordata > Actinopteri > Gadiformes > Macrouridae > Trachyrincus > Trachyrincus murrayi. The sequence continues at coordinate 14,575 of OOFB01000615.1, forward strand.
TGTGTGTGTGTGTGTGTGTGTGTGTGTGTGTAATGTTTCAAATGTCTCCTTCCATAACTGCTCTGCATTGAAACTGATATGTTTCATGAATTCAATTAATTCAAGTGGTATAGTTTATTTTGAAACACATACTTATATAGCATATAGTGCAATATCCCTTCAGTATAGGTAGACGGTGTTGCAGTGTAGCCATTATTTACAGTTCACAATTGTTTCCTTTGATCATCCCTGCACTCTCTGTGCTAAAGCAGTGTGCTAAAGTGTGCTAAAGCAATACATTCATTCTTAAGACTTCTATTCCCAGGGTCCCTTGCAAAAATCAGTAGAGACAAATGACACCTGGCTCAAAAAAATGTGCAGCATTGCACTGTGACTGACAGTGACTCAGCAGTATCAAGATGGAACCTTCACCTTTCTGTGTTATGGTTTGACAAAATTCAAGGTCTGTATTTTGTTTCGTTTTCTCCAATGTCCCTTTTCACTGTTTATATGCTGGTGTGACAGTCCACAGTACAATGACATCCAGAGCATCAAAAGGTTGTTACTGATAAACATATATGATTTATACCCAGCCATACTACCCAGTTACTCAGTAACTAGCAGTAAGATGTTGTATACCCTCTATTGCCAAAGGGATTGGTTGGACCAATCCCTTCTGGAGTTTATGTGTGTTAACCCTGGTTAGGCTTGCTGTGCACCAGGGGTTATTTTCCAACAGTTCCCTGCTAAATCCCCCAACACGCATCCTTTAGGAAGGAGCAGGAAAGCATTGTCAGCGGTGGTGATGTGGAGAGAGGTGGTCTCCGCCACTCTAGTGCTGCTGACCACCAAGCCACATTATGATCTTCACTGGAAACATAACCCCAGTATATTCTCTACATCTAAACGCAGCTAGAACGTCCCTGAGACATCTGATTTCATGGATTTGAAGACCTGCTTGCACAGCACCTCCATAATGGTTTCTTTTCTGCAGCTTTTATTTTCTTATTTAGAATGTGAATGCGACCCATATGTGTGTTGAGGTCTATGGTACACAATAGATAGACCTTGTGGACAATGGATGTTTTTCTCTTTTAAATAACAGACTCTACAGTTCTTCAACCTACCTTCTCTCTTAACAGGCTCCCATTAGGAAGAATCATTCATGAAATGTTTGTTCCCTCCTTCTATAACCGATATGTAATCTATATTTAATCTATATAAACCTAATTCCCTTGCTGCCTTGAGGATCGAGATGAACATAATATAACAATCAAACAATACATAAATACAAATAATTATATAAAACAGCCAGACTTAAAAACATATATCTACTGCAGCAATGGCATTGGTGAAATACGTGGGGGAAAAAACAGGGAACACAACAAAAAAAAGAACGTGACAGCCACCCAAAGTCACTCATGAAGGCAATACGACCATTCTGCAAAATGTACTATACTTACTATGTATGTCATGGCCCATATATGCCATGTTTTGTTTATTATATTATGTCTGGTGACTATACTATACTATAGGACTAGGCCTACTAAACTATAGTAAAGTAAAATACTATACCATAGGTACTATACTATACTATACACACCTGGCATTCTCATGCTTAACATTTACAATAATATTAGGATATAATACTCACTCATGTATATTTTGAGCTCAAAGCAAATATAAACTGTGTTTCATGTGTTGAAAAATAAAACTTTTACAACATATATATATATATTTATCATTGTGTGAATATTTTAGTTCTGTTTTAAATGACTGGTTTAGTCTTGAGTAGCTGCCAGTTCTGACATTGCACTTCAGGTCACGCTATATTGCACAACAATTAGGCCTAGTGCGGCAGGTTGTCCTGTAGGGTTGCTCGCTGAGCAGGGAAGCACGCCGTGGATGTCGGGGCAAGAGGAAGGGGGGACGCGAGGAATGGCTGAAAGCTGTCGGTGAAATCCTACAGGAAACTTAACTAAGAACCGAGGATAATTGCGATGCACTGCAAGTTCAGCGACTTAACACAATTGCCTTGTTAGCCTTTCGCGGATACGACGAGAGAGGAGCCCGCGCTTCAATCGGTTATTTATGGGACGACCTAAAGGAAAAAAAACCAAAAAACCGCAAGGTAGCCTACCGCTCCGCTCGCCAGGGGTGCTGCTTGTTTTCATGGACCGTGCGACACGGAGACGTGAGAAATGTGCATAAAGCCTTGCTCAAGGACCGCGTCTGCTACATTCGCACAGTGAAAGGGAAACGCTGACATTCCCCCACTGTGATCCCGAATGCATTAACTATTGAGACCACTTTGTTTTGAGAGGAAAGAAGAAGAAGAAGAAGAAGAAGAAGACGGGCTTTATCTCATGACACAACCAAGCACACAGCCACATGAAAAGTCGACGTAGGGAGAAGATTTAGCCATTAAGGGACTTTTTTTTGCTTCCACCTGACCCGAAGAGAAAATGCGCGCCTTTGTTATTTGGATATTTGTATCGTGCTATTTTCTCGGTTTTGGTGCCACTGCTCAAGGGCAGTCCACCCCGTCTATTTGTTCCCCCTCGTGCAACTGCGATGAAGACGGGGGTGTTGACTGCTCCGGGAAAGGACTCATTGCCGTTCCAGTCGGTTTAAGTGCCTTCACGTACCATCTGTAAGTATTGTTTACACCGGAAATGAACTAATTGTTACACTGGGGTTGAGTTGTGTTGCTCGCTAGAAGCTAAGGCCTCGGTGCCGACCCGGCTGGGACACCGCACCGGTGCTGCTGCTGCTGTAGCCTAAACTTTACACCAGTGGACTTGTCCGAAGAGATGTTCAGATTCATCTAAGATGGTCAGGATGGTCAGGATCTCCAGTCAATTGAGTTTTAATAAATAGGCCTTAGACTTCGAGATTCAAGTTTGTCTTACCTTCCAACCATGTTAGCTTAATTGTTTGTTTATTAATGAATAGACAAATCCCGTATTCACTGGACCATAAATATACATTTTAGTCTGGTCTTGCAATTAGGCTTTTGTTATGCAGTCTACTATGAATACAAAGGGCAATGTAATTGTCATATCAACCTGAAACAGTTCAATATGCTGCACTGGTTAATCATAAACTAGTAGCCTACGTAACCCAGTGTAAGCAAGTCACTGCAGGTTTGAGTAGTCGTTGTACTATCTGAAAAAGAAAGGGGCATTTTGACCTTGAGTTGTGTTATTATATGTAGGTCTATATATTTTTCCTTGGAAAACATAGTTTGTGAAGTGATGCTCTTGTTTCTGCATACATCAATACAGCCCCCCTTCTTCCACCAACTTGTTAAACTACACTGTATAGAACTACAAGGTACCAGACCTGGTTGGTCTGTTTTCCTCCAGCTCTTGTTAAGAATGACTTAACGGTGGTGGTGAGGAAAAGGGAGGACTCTGATGTATCAGTCTGTCAAGACTTGTTTTGCGTCTTTTGCTCACAGCTTAGGCTGAATAACTTACCCTTAACTCTGGACCTATATTATATCACTAATAATCACTCTACACCAAATGTAAAGCTGGCTCATATGCATTGTCCTGTGTGTTAAACAGTTCTTGGCCTAATCCCCTTATCTTCAGTTCGTGTGTACACATTTACATGCCGTGCGACACATTCATTTAAACCATAACAATGCAATATATCCAGTTCAGGCTAGGAAAGTATGTGGAAGGTTGATTCTCTCCCTTCTTTTGTTTGTTCTTGCAGTGTCTTGAACTCTGCTTGTCCCCCTTCCACTCCCTCTTGTCTTTTATGTTGAGAGTGCCAGGCTAGGAGAGATCATGATGGATTAGTGTGAGACACATTGCAGCTGTAGACCTCCTTCCTCCTCTCACAGCTAATGCACAGATAAACATCTTAATGAATGAAGGAAAAAGGGTAGATTTCATCTCCTGCATACAAGGAGGATAAACGTCGATATGCATTCATTCTACAACTTTCCCTTCAGTGCTCCTGGTTGATATTGAAAAACAGGTGGAAATAAGACCAACAACACACACACACACACACACACACACACACACACACACACACACACACACAGGGATAACGGCAATAACAGACATGTTTGAATGCAGCCAATGGCTCCACATCTCATGCAGGACTTGCTGCCCCAGGAGTTTAGGAAATTATTTATGTGATGGTTGAGATCACTCTGTTTATTTCAGCTGCATTTCCATGCGACATCATTCATAAACTCTATCTGGAGTTTCCTGAAGAAGGAATGTTATGACAGTTTTGATAATGGATGTCCAAACAGTGGAGTGATCCATCACAGGTACGGGGCTTGAGCAGACTCACCTACAGCCAAGAGCTTTACAAGAAGCTTAAGGTTGGTCAACTAAGTTTTGCCGTCTGTGATGGAAAGTCATAAAGAATAAAAATAGGGGGAAAAATCAATCATGATTGCTTGGATCAAAGACTTGTGTACATACAACGCAGGGATATCTCAAAACACATTCATCCTCTGTACATTGTGTAATTGCTGTGGTGGCTGGAGTTGCATGCGGCAGACGCATAACTTATAGGCCCAGAGTTCTAGTGTGAACAGGCAACAAGTTTGCACTTATCATGAGAACAAAGAAAGACGGGAGGGGGAGGGAGTGGTCCAATCAGGGGGGTCTTTCACCACATTGGTTCTTGCTTACTGGCTTGCTATTGGTGCCTGCCACCATCCATCCTTGGGCTGAATGATACTTTTGTTCACGGTCAGCAGAGGTGAAAGGAGCCAGTCAGAGGTTCACGATGACTTATGGATGGGAGAATGTTTACTTCTCTCCCTCACTGGCTGCCACACTTCCTCCGTCTCTCTAACATACACACGTTATTCCCTTTCTGCTCACACAGACACACACACACACACCTTTTCACAAAAAAATGTCTGTCCCCCTGACACTTTGCATCCTGTGCCAAATATTGGCTTGCTCAATGAGGAATTAGGCTAAATATTAAAGGGACGTTCCACCGGTACAGCCACGTTCTTTAGTGTGATCATAGTGTCCCAAGCTGTCCAAATGTACCCACAAACCAAACAAAAACACTCAGAATAAACTACAGACGCGAGTTGTATAATATTGTCAATTTCAAGGTCCATGGTGCATTGCGCGGCAAGCGTGAGTCGAGCCGGACATTACGGGAACTTGTTTACATCCGGGCGAGAGAGCGTTCCGAGAGGCAGATACAAGCTCGGCTACTTTTGTTCAGAGTTTCGTATTTTATATTTCTCGACATGTCGACTATGTGGATAACATTATGCTGTCGTACAGGTATCTAAAGTGACTGCCATCACATTTCACACGTAACTATTGAGCGTTGTAAAACAATGGTTAGTTGTAACAGAACCCAACATATGACATAAAAGTATATGCATGTCCGTATTTGCATTTCAATAATAAAGTCTTTAAAACACATTTTCTGACCTTCTTCAATCCTGTCCGCGTTACTATAATATATCCATGGTCTGTAACAGTTGATAACGGAGATTGTGCCAGGTCCCGCTTCCACATCAGCCAGTGGGTTTGTATCGTATCATGGACTGGTCTGTACCGTCTTCTGTAGCTGCCGCAGACATTGTAATCCTCGTCTCCATGGTATAAATGCCAGACCGTAAGCTTCGTGAGGTTTAGTAATGGTAATACTGCATGTACTGTATAAACGTAGCCGTAAAACTATTTGTCAAACGTCCATGCAGTGATACTTTATTACTTGAATGAGAGACTGTGAACACGCTGTTGCACATTTGCCTCCTGCCATCTCCATTGTAAGATTTCATCTTCTGTATTCTGGCTCAAATAAATATCCGTCATTCCTTCCACTTTGCTGAAGTTAGGCCTCGTTTGATCCGTAGACTGGTATTCATTGCTGGCATTGAAAAATCTTGTGTAGCTCTTCAGGCTAACAACAACAAGGCAGCTGAATCAAGCGCTTGTAATTTTTTTTTAAAAACGGAAGCCATTTGACGCGACATTGATCTACATTGATCTGCATTTTTAAGCAGTTTTTTCATTTGTAGGCTTTTGTTAGGCAACTTGGAGACCATTAAAATATCGAAAATCAGTAGAACGTCCCTTTAAATTACACTATCAGCTTAAATTACAATAATAGAAAGGCTGTGCTGTATGTGATCATGAAAGTCAACTGGAAGTAGGACTTGGTGATACATTTCCCAACTTAGGCCAATATTATTCACTGATAACAATACTTTTGTTTCAATATTGGTTGGACACCAGGACCGTGTTTCAAGTTGCAGGTTAGGATGTGTCTTAAACCAAACTCTGACTCAACCGAGCGCTTCCCTGTACTGTCGGGGATTTTCGGTTTCAGAACAGCTGATTTTAATCTTGAGAGAGTTCACTCAATCGGATAGGTTGAACCTCAAAAATCTGCATTCATGACAGACTTCAAAAGCCATCATCTATCACACCCTGAAAAGGTGATTGATCAGGGAATTCCGAAGCCTTCATTACTATGTCAGTGATTTTATTGGTTGAAGCCTAGTCTCAGCCTATTTTTTTGAGTTGGTGATAAACTTAACAAAACGTGTATTTTAATAGTATATTAATCTATTTATTGTTGAAGAAAGGTGAAGCAATAAGCACTCAATACTGCCGTACCGCCAGACCCCACGGCTCGGCACGTAGTGTTCATGGTCTGTGCTCCGATGTCCGACGAAGGGACAAGCCATTATGTCTCATTCAGAAGTGTCACATAAATCACTGCTTAAATAGCCTACTGTAGGCGTGGGTGAACACACTTTTACAAAGTGTGTCAGTATAGAAATCACCTATTGCAATTTAGACACGTCACGTTAAGTTGATGTTGATGATGTTAAGGTAAAATACTAACAGAGGAAAAACGATTGGAGTACAATAGTTTTGGATATGACCATATAAAGTTGTTCGTTGGCGGGGTTGTCTCGGAGCTGACCTGCTGTGTACCAGGTTTGCTCCAGGTTAGGTTCACAGCATGTGTCGCAATGGGCAACTGAACTGAGAGTAGTCTAATCTTGGTATCTGAAACCAAAATTTCTGGCTTCCCCTGAATTCTGACTGAACATATCCGGTTAACCTGGAAACCCAGCTTCTTAACTAAGGCCCAGACTGAAATGAGGTGACATTGGGTGGAATGACTTGCTTGTTTTACAGATACAAGCTAATTTGATAGCTCTAATGAATAAAATTGTCCATACTTTGATTAACTTAATAGTGAACAAAAAGAGATTGGGTTGATAACGGATACGATTTCATTGGCTTATTCTTAAAAGAAACATAGTTTGATATTGTCGAAGGTTGGGCCTTTTGCTTATATGGTCAGTAGCCTACACATAGTTCTTATTCCATACATTTTCTCTGGGAGTAAAGGCTAACACACTGAGGTAAACCAGAACTTATTTAACATTTCTTAGCTAATGCTGCCACTTGGATATACTCAGTCCATGGTAAAGACACATTGTGCCAGGTGTCAAGTTTATTTTGCCATAATCACAGATGACGAAAAGCATAACAAATACAAAATGTCCAACAATCAAGAATGTATCTTTTTGAGCTATTGCATTCCTTTAAAGCTAAAAACAACAAAAACATTGTTTCCAAAGTAACAATCTACTGAGTATGACCTGCCCACCCAAATATATAATGTCAATATATGATCCTGGTTTATTTATTTTTTGGTGTAGCTGCCAACATGTTATCAGACATCTTTTTGTGCAGTGGAAAGGGTCAACAGACCTAGTAGTCAAGGAAGTCAATAGCTTGAGTAAAGAAAACACAAAGGAACCTCTTCCACGATGAAGTTAGGAAGTAAGGTTGACATGCCGATAAACATCATGCGGTTTGTTGTTGTTGTTTCGTGCCAGTCCACATTAACATGATTTTGGGTTGTATCTTTCTGTCACTTCATCTATTCGACCAGTGGCTGGGAGTCTTTGGTGTAGGACTGGACAATAATTCAATATTATTGTTAATCGTCATTGGGTGGTATATTATAGTAGCCTCGTGAGACCATCCTGATCTCTGAGTTCACATTCTGTTTCTCTCTGCAGATCAGTATGGCCGCCTGTTGAAAGCCTCTTTCAACAGTTTCAGTTCATGACGAACAAGGAGCACCGCAAAAACTATGATGGCGCCGAAGGAAAGTGTAGCAATCTACAGAGCAATCGAAACAGTTTTTTACAAAATAGACTGAATAACAATGTTAGAAGATTAACAGAAATCTGTACGGAAGGCTTTTCTCAGAGGAGAATATGTTTTTGCTTTACTTCCAACCAGATTCGGCAAGAGTGAAGAGAGCAAGAGCGTCAGTTATTTAAGCAGATTGGCTGCACCCACCGCCCATATTTAGAAATCAATTTCTGCCCAGCCAAGACCAGACTGATATTTATTGCAAAAAGCCAACTTGAATATCTGGATGGTCTCGGCAGGATAATATTATAGTCATGAAATATCAACCTATTGTGATACCTATTGTGTAGTCTAAATTATCTATGGAGGCTAATGCTATCCCATTAGAATGATTGGTTTCACTGCCTTTTTCAAAATAAATGTGTGTGTCCTGTCATGGTCACAGGTAAGGGACAGGGTTCAGGTTAAATCAAGTAGAGTTTTGAACAGCTCACTAGTTTGGAACTGCTTGCGTGACAGGAATGTGACCACTATGACTGAAAGCACAAAGTGCATCTGAAACCGTAACCCAGGCCTGTTCTGTTTTGTTTCTATTTTCACAAGACTAACACTATGAATGTTTTTCTTTTTGTTTTCATATGTTTCATGTACTACAATGTTCTAACACAACATATAACTAACATAAAACTCATTTCTAACAGCATAACTCCTTTACAAAGAGTTGCCAATACATTTCCACACTTGAGAAGAGCAGTCTTGGAACTAGCTTACTTAACCATGGGGTTACAACAATATTTATTTTTGTATGTTCTAGTTTACTAATTTAAGCAAGTTTATCTTGGCTGATTTACCAAACACTTACACATACACTCTCATTGCTGCATTCACTCTACGCATGTGGCCTCTCTTTATGTCATATTGCGTGAGGGACAAGGGCTGTGATGTCATCCGGGCTTTATAACCTCAAATGGTTCTCGGACAAACATAAATTGTGTGCTCTTTTGAGGAAGAATGTTTAGTCAGGTGTGAGTTGCTTTACTGTTGACGTCTTCTAATGGGTTGTACTTAGTGTTGTGCAAATCAGTCTCTTATATAAGGAGACACTGAAGCCATGGCCAGGAGGCTGAATAGCTACATCTTAAACTCAACTGGTATTGTTGAGGGACTGAGCAGATTGGGTGGAAATGACATGCATTTTAACAAACATGAATCATATTTTTGTATTAAAGATATTTAAATGTGTATACTGTTATAGACAGCATAATGCACTAGTAGTTTGACTACATAGACCCACACAATACATTTTTCCTCACTTCATTTAGAAGGTTCCCTTTTTTTGGTTAAAACACATCTGATACATCCATCACAAACACACATGTAGCAGAAATGCATCAGGCCCTGCTTGGAAAAAGCAGTTATGTTATTTGCTATATTTTACAGCTGCTCTATTCTGGTGTCCAGAGGCAAGCCTGTAGGACCTCGATGAGTAAAGCAGACAGAAACATGGGGGGGGGGGGGTGTATGACAGAATTGTGGAAGCCTTCACTTCTCCCGTGCCCTGCATGTGGGTTTCCAACTTATTTGCCGATCTGTTAGATTGTTCTATAATGCAGAGTTGCAGAGCCATGCGACCACCAGCGTCGTCTGCTGATTGGTGGTGGTGGGGATGGTGGATGTGGTTGTGGTGGTGATGGTGGTTGCAGATCAGAACCAAAGTAGTTGCGGGCAGCAAAAAAGAAAAAGAAGATTAAGAAGAAAAAAAAGAAAAAAAGGATGAGGGTTGAGGAGGCCCATGATGGAGGCTCCATTGTGTAGCCCAGGGACAATGTTGTAATGGGATAGTCAGGTAAACACCAGTAAATGGAGATGGGGACACAGGGGGTACTTCTGGGGGCTCCATGCATGCATGTGCACAGAGGCACTGCAGAGTGAAGCAATACGATCCTTGAGGATTCCGGGGCCCACACACAAGTTGTGGAGCGATCAGCTAGTGAAATCCAAGATGAGCAGTTGGGGAGCAATTAGGGAGGGGTTGCTTGGGGGGGCTTATAAGGCTTCATTTATCTTCGGTCGCTTTACTTTCTCATTGTGTGCCATGTCTTCACCTCTGGTATCTGTGGAGGTCTTTTTGACATTATGTGTTAGAATAGGATGACTTTGTTATAGATATTTGTGTATGGTAGGCAATTGAATAAATGTGAACGATGATCCTATTTTCCTTTCCAAGGTGGATATAAGTTTGCCATGGATATGAATAAGCATTTACATCTAATATATATGTTCACATATTTGCTTTCTAGGAGGGGAATCAAGGAGTCTGGTGCATATTTTTCGTGTTACTACATGCCCATCTTTCCTTGATGTGGGCTTTGAATAGCGGAGATCCCTTGGGGCAAACAGGAGAGCTTCTCCCAGGCTTTCTTTTGAGCTTTGTGTAGAAGATCATTCACAACGTAGTCTGAATCCAATGTGTTTTTACGTCTACAACAAGTGATCTGTCATTACTTTGCTAGTACTGTTTTGTTAATTTCAGGTCATTATTCATATTATGCTAAGACTAACATAATTTGTGCTGTCAAGCTGGGTTTTGTAAACTTGAAAAATGGGCTGCATGTGCTGATGTGTCCAGATTAGAAATGGACCATGTTCTCATTAAACTATAACTATAATATAGTTGTATTATATTATAGTAGACATATATGTGAGTTACTGCGGGAGTATTGTCAAGAAAATTGGTCACATAAGAGAAGATTGGTCGCAGTATTGCTGAATACAATAGCAACTTTTATTAGAAACCTGTCTGTCAAAACAAATCAAATTTACATTATACATGACTTAATTAAAATCTAAAATCTCTCATCCTAATTCTTTGTGTTCCCACAGTGACATCAGCATGAACAACATCACTGAATTGCCTGCAGAGGTTTTCGAAAATTTTCCCTACCTGGAAGAACTGTAAGTACATGTTTATTTCCATGTGTGTTCCACAACATGTACTCAGTATATTTGCTTAGCATTAACTAGCATCTTAATTCTTCTCAGTTCTCAGTTGTGTTTTATGAACTGTTCTGAGTAGTAGCGTGAAGTCGACATGAATTCTCATGCTACTAACACACGAGAAACAAACAGTGATTTTTAAAAGGGCAGCTGCAGTCACAATGCTCATATGTGTTCATATTTTTTTTCATCATAGATTGCCATTTTGGTTTTGTGGGACTTTGTTTGTTTGGCCATATCTTATCTGCTGTGCTTGTTATTTCTTTACTTTTTTAAATCCCCCCCGTCTGGCCCAGAGCTGGGAGTGTGAGATAACAATCTGTCTCCTTGATATCAGGTAACACGGCAGCACAGAGAAGGCAAAATGACCAGCGAGTGAACATGGCTGGCTCCAGCTCTACTTGTCCTCATGCTTTTCTTTTTCCTTTACTTTTTTTTCACATCTTTCAGTCGGACCAGACTGTTTTTCCAAACACTCCTTCAATCTTTTTGTTAAAGGGCAATTTACTTTTCATCACACTGTTTAGAGGAATGCAAGGCAGGAAGGAAGAGAGCAAAGTAATGGTTTCTATGACAACACCAAGCTTAAAAAAAACACAAGAAAACAGCCTTGCTGTTCCTTTGCTCTTTGAGGTTTTTTGGCACAGCTGCCCCAGGTAACACAGAGGGCCCGAGGAGTACATAAAGTACAACTGTCATGTTAATGTTCAATAACGTGAAATGTGCAGTCCCAGCTACACACATGCTTTAGTCATCTAAATGCATGGGCCACTGTTTTCCCATAGCTAGTAGCTTTTGAAGAGAAGTATTTTGATTGACATTTATCCTTAAGTGTATGTGTATGTTTGTCTAAACCTTTTGCCATGGAACAAATCCGCAGGCCGGTCGTGAGTGAACTTCAGCGGATGGTTAAGGGCCGCCACAGGGTCAGCGAGTGGAGGGGAGCCCGAGGGTAAACGAGAGAAGGAGAGAGAGAGAGAGAGACTCAGGAACCCAAACAGGACAGAAGGGAAAGAGTAAACATACTCCTCCCTAATAGTCACGCAACCCTCTTACATTTTCCTTTTCTTCTATATTGCCAAAGGCATAACTGAGCCCAGCAGTCATGCTGACAGATATGTGCTGTCATCCCCCAGCACTATCTTTATGTCCTTTTAAAGTCACTTGTGTTGGGTTTTATCGCGCTGTGCTGTGGATACCTGTATTATTGTTATGAAATGTTAGCCCCTGATTGTTAAAATGTTTTCAAATTCGGCTCATACAGAGGAGCAGGTCTCAAAAAGGTTTGGGACCATTTCTCCCATAGGAAGCGATGTAATTCAGGATTTAGATAAAACAGTCAGCCACCTTGCCCCATTTGACAAAAATGTCTGAAACTTGGTATACAGGCCTTATTTTTCATGCTGAACATTTTTACCATATCATGTCCATCTGTATATTTTTTTCTGTACAGTGACAGTTTTGGAAACAATAAACAAACAATTTGGTACACATGCTCTATGGACGTGCCTGACAAAAGATACCATTTGGAATTTGTATTAAATAAAAAATAGCAGAATTATGCGGAAATCAAATAATTGTATTGAACTCAGCTAAGGATTCTGATTCTGAAGGGTATCTGAGCAGTTTGTCAAAGTTGCTTAGTGTCTCAAGACAGGGGTCTTAGATTGTAAGATGTCTGACGTGGTGTTCTACAACTTTCAACAGAATGTGTCATAGCTGCTGCAGATCTATCGGATCGTAATATGCGGTTGGAGTCATTGAGATGTCCCTGTGAAAGTGCTGAAATGTGTGGTCCTCCATGACTAGTCTGGCAGTGCTCATGTCAAAACACACTTTTTTTTCCAAAAGTCTGTCACACAACATATTTGACAAAGCTTGAGACACATGGGCTGTGTCACCGATTGAGTGGTTTGGCAATAGATGATGTGCTTGCAGAAGCTTCCACCACTCGAAGCTTCCACCACTAGAAGCTTCCACCTCTCGAAGCTTCCACCACTCGAAGCTTCCACCACTGGAAGCCAGGCATTGGGTTTGTCTCCAAGCCAAGTGACTCCGGAGAGACAGCTTTTTAAGGAGATTTGGTAAACGATTCAGATCCTAATTTGACAGTTGTGGTGTACCACAATAACTGAAAACTCACAGACTTGTGTCTTGTAAAATCTGCGGCCTGTGGTCTGTATGTATAGTCGGGAATCTGAGAGACGCTCTACGAAGTCTGATGTTGAGTTCACAGCTCTCTTTAAGCTTACGCAGTCATGTATTTATCAGGGATGAAGCAAAACAACACTAACAGGTTATAATAACATGATACAGATATGTATCGTAACAGGTTTCAATAACATGATACAGGTGTGTATTGTAACAGGTTACAATAACATGATACTGATGTGTATTGTAACAGGTTACAATAACATGATACATGTGTATTGTAACAGGTTACAATAACATGACACAGATGTGTATTGTAACAATAACATGATACAGATGTGTAT
>OOFB01000615.1:36855-58648 GCA_900323305.1 Trachyrincus murrayi
CCCCCGCCATGCCGTTACAGAACACGTCTTGGCCTGGACACACACACACACACGTCTGCCTTCGCAAGACACACACACACACACACACACACACACGTCTGCCTTCACAAGACACACACACGTCTGCCTTCGCAAGACACACACACGTCTGCCTTCGCAAGACACACACACACGTCTGCCTTCACAAGACACACACACGTCTGCCTTCACAAGACACACACACACACACGTCTGCCTTCACAAGACACACACACACACACACGTCTGCCTTCACAAGACACACACACACACACGTCTGCCTTCACAAGACACACACACACAGGTCTGCCAAACTAATGCACAAGCATGCCCTCAAAGTTTTAATGTCCAGAAGATGGTGCCATTTTTGCACGGTGAAATTATTTTTGAGTTTGAATTGCCGTCCCATTGTGCTTCCCCTACAGCCACCTCTATGACAACCCTCTGTCTTTCGTCGGGGCTTCAGCTTTCCAGAACCTAACTGACCTGCACTCTCTGTAAGTCCCCCTTATCTAGCTTTACTGCCTGATAGTGGGCCCTAAAGTGGTCATAGTTCAGAATGACACTTTTACAACACATTGCTACATTTGATCATTGTATGTCTTACATCTTTTGGGTGGTGAAGGAACATAATGTCATGCTTTGTACTGAATGTCATGTGACTAGTCATGTGATTTGTCAGGATGCTGCGTGGGGCCAGTCAGATGCAGGACTTCCCGATCCTTACTTCCACTAACAACCTAGAAAGTCTGTAAGTACATCCCCATTCACCTGACAACAGTATCTCCTCCCCACCTTCATGTTCTGAACTAGCATGTTCTTCTGCTAATTGTTGTTGTTCTGGTTTCCAGGACCCTGACGGGCACCAAAATATCCTCCATCCCAGGCCGTTTGTGTGAAGACCTGAAGGTGCTTCGCACATTGTAAGAGAGTCCGCCTCCTCATCATCCCTATGTATAACCTAACCACAGATATTGTTGTTTTATATAATTGTATAATCACCCCCTAAAAGATTGTCTTTCTCTCTTCCCGTTTATTAAATATATACACACTTCTTTGCCCCAGCCATTCCATTCTCTTTACTGGAAAATATGACAGCAAGGCGATTGCATAATATCATTTATTGACACGCTTAATTCAATTGATGATAAATGGATTGAGTTGGTTGAATTGTATTATTTAGTGAAGACAGTGAAGGTGATTGTCACCCGTCACACGTCAAGACCACAAGAGCTAATCTGTTCTATGTAAATATGTTTTGAGTATAAAAACCATTTCCTGCTGATTGTGTTCAACTCCTGTCCATGTCCTTCAGAGACCTGTCCTACAACCAGATAGAGCAGCTGCCATCTTTCCACGGATGTGTCGCACTGCAGGAGCTGTAAGTCTTGGACGATGACGGCAGCTCAACACACATCTCATCTCGCCTTCAAAATAGATTCAACAGACAAGACACTGATGTAAACATGAACTCATATTTATCTCTCTTTTAAACTATCTTGTGTCCAAAACAACAGAAATCTGCAACAGAATCGCATTCAACAAATCAACAGAGACACTTTCCAAGGACTTGGTGCTCTTCGTTTGCTGTAAGTGTCCCTGAATAAACCTTGTGCGCATGCACACACACACACACACACACACACACACAGTGGAAATTATGTTATAAATTAAACCAAGTTTATAGCAATATGTGCTTGTATTCTAAATGCAGTGTATTTGTTCTCCACAGAGATCTGAGCAGGAATGGAATCAGATTCATCCACAAAGATGCTTTCCTCTCTCTGACAGCACTTACAAACCTGTGAGCCTCGCTTCCATTCACTCCAGCACAGTAGATGCACCACCGTGCATTTTCACATCTCTGTTTGGATAGTGTACATTGTTCCATTGTTGTGTGCATACATATGACTTATCCCCCCCATCCCAGAGACCTGAGTATGAACTCTCTCACGGTGGTCCCAACAACGGGTCTGAATGCGCTCAGCCAACTGAAGCTCTCGGGGAACCTGCAGATGAAAAATATGTTGAGTGCAAAGAGCCTGCCGAAACTCAGGTGAGATGTTGTTCTGATGTTTTGAACTCTCCCCGGACCCTTCCCCAACTCCTCCCCTCCCGCCCGCTGTTCCCATCCACGCGGTGTCTCGGATGGAGGGCAGCAACACTGTCAAGTCTGGTCATCGATGATGTTCTTGTTCTGCAGGTCCCTCTCTGCCCCGTATGCCTACCAGTGCTGCGCTTTTGTGGAGTGTGACCCCATGACGGGCCACTCAGACGCCCTGAAGCAGCCGACAGGTGAGACGGCGAACCTCATGAGACCGACTGAACGTTGTTCTGGGGACTCCAAGCAAGCCAGGGTCATGCATCACACATGAGAACTTTTTTAATTCTTTACTTTCTTCTACTCTGTATCTCCATTAGCGTGACACACATTAGTTTTGTGCAAATGAAATGTTGCAACAGTTTATTGTCTCATAGTATTAATTACAAGAAATCTGATCTTCCTGTGCGTGAATGGTTGTTTTTTTTCTTCAGATGGGGAAGATGTGGAAAGAATCTCCATGATAATGCACTGCACCCCCTCACCGGGTAGGCAGCAACACAGCTCAATCTTTGGCATCATGTTTCATTGTGTACACACGACAGGCAAACACCACTTAAAAAAACGTGAAAGTTAGACTATTAAAAGTGTCCACACTGATCCTTAATTACAATTCTTTTTTTAAATTGTTTATCTTTTTTTGGTGTGGTTATTTAGTTTTTGTGTGCATGTTTTTATTTACTTTTATATTCATCTTCATCATCAGTACATTATAATTTTGCATATGGTCAGTGGTGGCTGATTATATATATGTGGTTGGATAATTGCATTGAAATAAATAAAGTTTAAATAAATGTGTCCACCCTGTTGTCTCCAGGAGCGTTCAAGCCCTGCGAGCATCTCCTAGGCAACTGGATGATCCGCGTGACCGTGTGGTTCATCTGCCTGGTGGCTCTGGTCTTCAACTCCCTGGTGCTGGTGGTCACCTTCGGCCCCCTGCGTCCAGCCCCGGGCCACCCCCAGGGCTCCTCCCTCTCCGTGGCCAGGCTGCTCACAGGCCTGCTGGCTCTGGCCAACCTGCTGACGGGGCTGTACGTGGCCGTGCTCTCCCTGCTCGACGTCGCCACCTGGGGCTCCTTCGCGGAGTTCGGCGTGTGGTGGGAGATGGGCGTGGGCTGCCAGGTCACGGGGGCTCTGGCCATCTTCTCCTCAGAGTGGGCGGTCCTGCTGCTGGCGCTGGCGGCGGTGGAACGCAGCGTGGCGGTGAGGGCCATCCTCGGGAAGACCACGCTGTCCTCGCGGAGGGACGCACTCACGCGTCTGAGAGGAGACCGGCGCTTCGGCCTGGCCGCGGGACTGCTGGCGCTGTTAGCCGCCGTCGCCGCCGGCCTGCCCCGCATGGCATCCAGCGAGCCCTCCGCCTCCCCCCTCTGCCTGCCCTTCGCTGGGAGCCAGGGCCCGGCGCTGAGCGTCACCCTGGTCCTGGTGCTCCTCAACGCCCTGGCCTACCTGTTCACGGCCGCCGTCTACACCCAGCTGTACTGCCAGCTGGGCCGGACGGACCTGGCGGACCCGGAGCAGACGGGAGCCTTGCGCCACGTGGCCTGGCTCATCTTCACCAACTGCATCTTCTTCTGCCCCCTGGCCGCCTTCTCCTTCGCCCCGCTCCTCTCCGGCTCCGCCTCCGCGGCCGGCGGGCCAGAGATCGCCAAGTCGGTGGTCCTGCTCTTCTTCCCGCTGCCCGCCTGCCTGAACCCTGTGCTCTATGTGTTCTTCAGCCCTGCCTTCAGGGAGGACTGGCTGCGGGGCGGGGCTAGAGGGGGCGCGGTTAGAGGAGGCGCGGCGGTCCGCGGCGTGAAGGCTACCGCCGGGAACCAGGGAGACCGCCATGACCTCGGGGGGGCGTGCAACAGAGGAGGAGGAGGAGGAGGAGGAGGAGGTGCCGGCCCCGCGGCGCTGGGGGCGTACGGCTGTGGCGGGGCGTACGCGGCGCTCTGTGAGGAGGCGGCGGTGGCGGTGTGTGCGCAGTGCGAGGCGGCGCTGCACGCCAGGACCTGCGCCTCGCCCCCCCTCCCCCCCTCCTCCTCCTCCTGCTCCTCCTCCTCAGCCGCCTGCAGACACTTGGTGAAGTCACACAGCTGCCCCACGCTGCTGGCGGGCGGCGCAGCGCTGTGCCAGCGGTCGGAGGGCTACTGGGCCGACCGCGGCACGCCCTCGGCCCAGTCGGAGTACGCCGACGAGGGAGACTCGTTCCTGTCCGACAGCTCGGACCAGGTGCAGGCCTGCGGCCGCGCCTGCTTCTGCCAAAGCAGAGGCCTCCCTCTGGTGCACTACTCGTACAACATACCTCGCACCAAGGACTGAGAGAACCCACCAGAGGTGTGTGTGCGTGTGTGTGTGTGTGCGTCTGACAAGCCTCTTTTCCTCGTTTTGATTTTGTCGGACACTATGAAATAACAGAAAGTGTAATGTGCAGACTACCCTGTCAATAGACTCTTAGGAAAGCACTTATTTTTTTAAACGAATCGCCTAAAGGGAACTGTGTCATTGTCATTGTGAACGGCCCGCTGCTGTTGTTACCGAGTGTAACCGAGCGCACCATACAAGCCAGCTAAGAAGGATGCCACTCAGGAGATCCTTGCTACCAGTGCCTGCTTCTCGGTGTAAGTGTGACTAAATATCGGTGTCTTACGGACCTCCACCCGCCACTTCTCTCGCAAGAGCTACGGGTCTTTCCGTCTCTGCTTCACCTTGCCTGCTATTTGTTCATCTATATATGTTTTCAAACTTCTATGTCGCTGTTGATTTTTATTGTAAATGTAGCAATGGTAATCCTTGTCATTCGTTTAGTTTTGTTTCGGTGTGAATGTCACTTCAGGAGATGATTGGTGGTAAATGGAGAGAGTGATCTTAATGTCGGCGGATAGGATAAGGATAACTCGTGCAGCACACCCAACCCTTCTCATGTAATCTAAATCCACGTTTCCTTCTCTGTCACAATAAAATACCCTGTACTCGCATTTTGTG
Source organism: Trachyrincus murrayi (assembly GCA_900323305.1). Classification (NCBI taxonomy): domain Eukaryota; kingdom Metazoa; phylum Chordata; class Actinopteri; order Gadiformes; family Macrouridae; genus Trachyrincus; species Trachyrincus murrayi. Next base: position 41,942 of record OOFB01000615.1, read on the forward strand.
AGAGCATGACAAATGATTTGCCATTTTATCAGTAACGGTTTTTCACTGTACAAAAAAGTATGACAACGAATGTGATAACAAAAGTAGCAAATATCACTGTTTTACCAACAGCTGTGCTGGGTTGTATCGTGTGCTGCTTTAATTTATTATTTTGTGCAGCAGGAATGTGTGGGTCTAAGTAACTTCAGGTATATGAATGGTGGCCTTTGGATGATGAATGCATAACCCCAGCACTCGCTGCCATTTGTGCACCTCTCGTGAAAATGTAATCCAAATACATTTTTTGTTCCTTTGTATGTTAGTACTGTAAATGTTCACTGATGGCTAAATGTTATTTGTAGTCTTAGGTTGCACATATTCAGTGCTTACACAATGATTCAAATTTAGTAGTCGGCGATTGACGTAATACTAGTTTTCAGCATAATCTTTGTAGTAAAATGAACTTTATAATTAACTATCGCTATAGGCGGCCATGTAATGGTTATCAGTGTAACCTTTTCCTCTGAGGACATTTTGTGTGAGACGCTACATAGGGTGATGCTATGTAGCGGCGGGTGTGGTGTGGTGGAGCATGACTGCACACACACTATGGTGGATACACCCATGTAGCATGTAGCCACACGCTGTGCCACATGGATGGAAGTCACATGAGAGCTCAGGAATTTAGGCAGTGTAGGGAAAGCAGAAATCAACTAATCGTTCTTCTGGCCATGTTATGCATCGGAATTACTTGTTTTGGATTTATTTTCTATAAGGCCTTTTTATGTTTTGACACCAACCCAATGTCTCTTAATTATTTGTATCACGTCTCCTCTGTTCAAAATGTCAGTGTAGTCTAGAGTTGTTTGTGTATGTAAATTATTTTCAAAGAAATCTAACAAATCAAAATGGGATGCTAACTAAGGGAGCTACTTCTTCCAGTCTGTTCTCCTTTTGTTATTAATATTCTACTTGCATTTTTTATGTTGATGCATCTGGTTGTATATCATCATTTCAGTTAAGTGCAAATTGTGGTCGGAATTTATGTACTATATACTGTGATTTCTTTCTTTTTTACCAATTATAAACTATTAAAAGTACCTTTGCCTTTGTGGACTTTATACCAGAGTTGTACTATGCAGGTTGATACGTTAATGGGGAAGGCTTTCGTTTAGTGTGAGGTTTTTTTAGTAAGTAGTTAAATTCAGGAACAACTAAGGGTTTTGAGGACATTCAAATGGGGAGAAATGAACCTGTTTTGTGTCACAACATTTTTCAGAATGTGTCCCTTCACCAGGTGCTAAAGCTCTTTAGCGGTTCCCTTACATGATAACAGATCTAAAACTTAAAAACATAACTGACAGAAGAACATGTAGAATATATTCCCTTTTTTATGTTTGTTCTCTGTTGTAAGTCTCCTTCTATAGTATCATATGCATTTCATTTCTGTACAGGGCAGTGTTTTTGGATACATATTAATACTTTAAGTAGGCCTATTTTACTCATCTCTTTTGGCATCATAGTCTGACACGCACTTTGAGCACACCAGTCTTCCTTGGTGGGAAATACTCACCGGTGTTGGACCCTTGATATAGTCCTACATCCTACCGACAAAATAAGGTCAAATGGACACAAAAAGCACCTTGACACCAATAAAAGTGATTAGAAAGCACACTTTCAAACTGCTCCCTCTTGTTTTGTACACCTTACGACCTCATCCTTAGCTGGAAACCCCTTTTCTGTTTCTAAACAGTAACAACGGTGTCTAGGTGTTGTTTAAATAACATGACGCTCTTGTTGCGGGCTTCTGTCTATCTGTAAAACTCCTTGCCCCTATGTGAATCAGATTGCATGCTGCAGTAGTATAGTTACAAAATAATATGCACGTAGTAACCAAGAAAACATTGTTTTTGCTCATCTATGTATTTTGCATGCGTCCGCCACAGTCAGCTGTGGTCACACAAGAGTCACTCTGGGATGCACTGATCCCATCTATCCAGAAAAGGTAAAGACATCTAAACACAAATCTCTAAAAACCTTTCCAAGTTGTCACTGTAATGTAATAGGCTAGTGTATTAATTGAGGTGCCAAACCTCTACCTGCTTCTTAAAGACACTTTGTATAATCATTTAGCAGATGCTGTTATACAAGTCACTTTGTATAAAAGCATCTGCTAAATGGCTAAACGCTAATGTTCTTTGATCCCCAGGACTGCAGCCAGGAGCTATGAATGGACCAGAGGCTCGGAGCAGTACAGCGGCTTAAAGACCACGGTGTGGACCCTGGTAAGATACTGAACTTGGCATCTTAATTGGTCTTGATTTGCATTTATGCAACCTGGTTAGTGTACTAACGACACATGTGAAACCATGCTTGGTGCATAGCCTACAGAAGGGACTGGTACGTTTTCAGTATATCTTGAGAATAAATATTTACTTCCGTCTCTTAAAGGGAGACCAAATAAATCAGAAACGGCAAACAAACGGCGAACATCTCACCTGACTTGTATACTTCGTTGTAACACTAATATTTAGATGAAGTAACTATACAGCTGGCAGCCACCTATTAAAACACATCTTGTTATAATTTGATTCCTATAGCTACTGTTTTTATTTTCTATTTGTAGTTGCTCTTATATTGATTCTTTGATTGTTCTCAGCCTCACCTGTAAATCTATAAAATCATCTGCTAAATGAGTTAACAGATGGTGACGTCACTGCATTTCAATCCCCATCAAATGTTGTCACTCATATTCGCAATGACAAATCCTCTCCTTCCAGTTGGCGGGTCAACACAGAGGTCTCTCTGGGCTTGAGGGAGAGGTCTCCATGCAGACCCCAGACTGGCCTGGTCATCCTGGAGCAATGGGGATGTAGATATACCTTCACCCCAGGTTGGTACCCATCGGTCGGTTATAACGAGGGTTGGCAGCTTTAATGGCTGTATTGCTGATCACTGTATTGAAATTGATAAGCAGCTTTAAAGTTTGTAGATGAGACTTGTGGTTTGATATATATAATACAAATGTCTTCCCATGCTCTGCAGTGGATTGATGCAAAAATTGCACATTTGTGCTGGAGGATTTAGGACAGATCTATGCCAGTCTACCGGACCAGTGACCTCATTTGATTACAGTCTTTTATTTCTGTATACCATGTCTGTGAGCCCAGCTGTTGTATTCTAACACCCCTAGCTGGGAACCCTCTTTTAAGACTAAAGAGATACAGCGCCTCAACTTATCCACGTAACCTAATACCCTAATACCTTAACCACCAGAACTTCTCAACCAACTCTAACTTAATGCCGAAACATAACCATCTCCAACCTAATACCTAACCATCTCTAACCTAATACCTAAACTTAACAATCTGTAACCTAAACCAAATCATCTCTAAAAGAGAGCCTAAATGTAACCACAACTAACCGTATACAGTGTTACAGTGTTTACACGACAAATAATAGTGGCTAAGCATTGGGTTATCGGCTAGGTGTCGTAACCGGGTTTGGTAACAAGGCTTCTAGTGTGCCTGTAAACGCACTGGCTGTAAATGCAGCAGTAGGCCTACTACCTATTGTTTTTGCCAGCATAACATATGATTGAATGTGTTTCATTACTGTTTTCACAGATGTTTTTATTAATTTATTAATACTGAATGCTACAACAAAACTCAACAAACCAGCTGAATGATACATGAGACTGAGACAAACAGTTCTCATGATAGCTAAATGGTACACACAAAACGTGACAAAATGTGATGAAAATAACAGCAATATCATCATATTTAGCTTGAACACATTTGTCTACTTCCCTCTGAAATCCCAGCGTCTCTTCAGCCAGATCCTTCACATATCTCTTTCTTTTCTCCTTTCTTTTTGTCCTCTTTGACGACTTGAGCTGCAAGACATGAACGTGTGCTGTAGTGATGCTCACAGTTTACAACATAGTCAACATAGTCATATTTCAACTCAACAGAGCAGTGCTTTGTGACAGTGACTAATTAACACACTAGACGAGGAGTAGGCAACGTGCGGCCGAGTTGTAGATTCCTCTGGGGAAGCGTGTCATCACAGGTTTAGAGGCAATAGGCAGGGCGTAGTCACGTCACAGTGTGCTCGGGCGTGGTGTCTCCGCGGTTTCACCAGTAAGAGTCGGAGGGACCGGCATTAGTGCTGCTGTCTGTGTCATACTTACAGCGAACCTCTAGTTTACACTCCACAACGTCTTCCCCGCTGTTGTTCACTGCTTTGCAGGTGTAGACTCCCCCGTCAAACGGGCAGGGCTTGCGTATCTCCAGTGTCAGAACGCCTTGCTTACTGAACATTCTGTATTTGGCTTCGTTGGAGATGTCCATCTTGTTTTTGTACCAGGTCACTTTAGGCTGATGAAGCACAAAATGATTACATGTCAGTTATTGCCTATAAACATAACAATTGAAATGAAATAGCATAGGTCGTAAGCATGCATAACATAAGCATGAGAAGTAGCATTCGCGGGTTAATAAAACCTGAAAGCCTTTGGATCAGGAACATTCAGTGGCAAGAAATGTTTTCTTTTAGGGAAATAAAGTTTTAAGTTAGGATATCTAGCACCATATTCATGGCTGCTGCCAAACAAACACCATGTTGGTCATCCATGTGTTGATTGAAGCTAACGTTTTGAATTGATTTGAAATCGTCAGAGGAGGGATTGTACTACAGTAGCACCTTAGGGATCCCTCTGACGGAGCAGCTCAGGGTAGCGTTGTACCCTGCTATCACCGAGCGGCTGACCAGAGGGTGTGTGAACTTGGCTGCCTCAGAGAAGTCATGGTCCTTGTAGTTAGGAGACTTGTAGCAAAGACCTGGAGAGAAAAGAGTGAAAACTCAGGGATGATGTGTCCGTTTGAGTAAATGAGAGTCCAGAGTGTACACATGTGACAGTTACTTAAGTAGTTCATTCTTATTCAAATAGCGAACACAGTAGTGAACACAATAGTGAACACGGCGTTAATCTCATCATTAGGAGACGATGAACCTGTGATTGTTAGCGGTGGTCCTTGTTGTTAGCGGTGCCCACCTGTTTTCTGGATGTAGGCGCTGTCCTTCGAGGTGCAAGGTTCTGGGCTGAGGCCAACCTGGTTAATGGCAAACACTTGGAAGATGTACTCGTTCCCCATGATCAGGTCAGACACCACGCAGTGAGTGCGTCGGTGCTGCTCAAACACTGTGAACCACTCCTGTTCAACAATCCACACACGTATTCATATATTAGATATCTTAGATATCATATTTTCTTTTAAGTAGCATGTCAGCTGATGTATGGATAGCCCATAGTTTGATTTTAAAGTCACAAGGTGTAATGTTGGTAATTAATGCAAACAAAGCACCAAGATTGATTTATAACTACAGGTCATGCCTGACATTCAACAGATAACGCTCTTTGTAACATGATAATCTCACACACACACACACACACACACACACACACACGCACACGCACACACTTGTTACACTGGGATGCAGGAGAAATGATGAGAATGTAATAATGACCGTAGTGAAACATGACCAGGGGTATTATCAGGAGAAGACAGTGGGCCTGTATTGGTTGTACAGACATGTGGGTCAGGGCTAGGAGGCTAAGATTAGGGCGTTCCAGGCGGCTCTGTGCTCTGGCATGCATGTTGTGGAAGCTGTTGGTTTAATATCTCACATCCAACACATCCAACACCCACAATGCATCACTCCTCCTGGCCACCAAGGAGGGCAGTGTATTTATTTGTCACAAGGGAGGCTAAAATATCCCATGGTGGCTGGGCAGCGTTCCCTCTCTCACATGGTGCACATATATTTATATGACCCATTTGAGTCTGTATAATGGGGAGTTTAGCTACCTTGGGCTGTTTGTGGTTCATGGTTAGCGACCCAAGAGAAAACCAGAAGCAGAAGCCACTGCTTCACCCAGTAACAGAGCAACAGAATAGATATTGCTACAATCGGGACTGCCATTGATACGAGCACTGCTTTCTCTTCAAGAAATAGAAAAAGTATTACTGACATATTCGGTTGTCTATAGGCTGGTATTAAAGTAACATGTCTTAGAGATAAAGTGTGTGCCTGGGGAGGGTCACCCAGAATAGACTCGTACCATGGTCTTCTTGTCTGCCTTCTGAACAGTGTAACCAATAATGTCACAGTTTCCATTGTCCTTCGGGGGCTTCCATTCAATTGCCACGTTAAAACTCCACACATCCATAATCTTCAGGGCTTCGGGGGATCCTGGGAGATCTATCCAAAACAAAAGTGTAACCTGTTAATACAGATGCCATTTATAACTTCTAACTTTAGCACTCCAGTTTCTCATTCGATGTCCAAGTTTCAACCCTTCAGCCTCAGTGTTCCTTACCGACGATCTGTATATTGATGCTGGCTGTGTCTTCCACGTTTTCAATCTGCACCTGGAGATCATATTTCCCAGAGTGTTTCCTCTCTGACTTGCGGATGAAGAGGATGGTGTCTGTGTCGCTGTTGCGGAGGCTGGCGTCTGTGGGTTTCAGGAGCTCTCCGTCTCTACTCCAGCTCACCTTAGGCCTGGGCTTACCCTGCATCCATATATTAGGATGAACACATGACACCAGCGTTAGATCAATGTATTAAGATGAACACATGATATGGCATGGACTTCTTCAATATAATTCAATAAACTGAGTAACAAGGATGGTGACAAAATGACAAGATGACAAGAAAGGGTATTGGATCAACGTAATGGGTCTATATTGGGGACATGCAATTTGAAATAGCTGCAATGAACAGTGTTGGCTCAAACATGGTACTCTTTAGTGCATTTATTCACCTGGATACAAGGCAAGGCATGTTGAACTGAATTGGATTCAGAGGGCTCTTAAAGTGTACCTGGAAGGGAATCACAAGATTGATGGTCTCTCCAACTTTCTTAAGCAGAGTCTGGCGAAGGTTTCTGGGAATCCAGATTTTGGGCCGCTCTGTTCAGGCCATGGGAAGAGGAAGAACATATATACATACACAACACAGAGATAGAGCAACATGCAGACAAGGCCAAAGTCAAAACAACCCCAGCCAGATATAGTGATATATATATATATAGAATAGACCCTTTTCACAGAGGTGTCATCATAAGATAAGTCTACTACCCGTGTCCTGGTACATAAAAGGAGCAGACCCATAATTAGTGTTATGAGTGACACCTGTGTTTGTCCTACGATGACACCTCTGTGAAAAGCGTCTATAGAGATTGATGTCTTTAACAGAGTTAGATTTCCTCTCAGGTTCTCAGGTTTATTTTTAAATAAGGTTTAGATCTAAAAAATAATAATAATAACTTTGCTGCCAATACTCCAAAATGATTTCAGAAATTAATTGAGAAATCATTTCAGAAATACCCACGGATAATCTCCTGGATGCTGACGGCCTGCCCCAGTGTGGCGGGAGGACTGGGGCCGGCCATGTTGTAGGCCCGCACACGAAACTGCAGCTTATCTCCAGTGGACAGATTTCTGATTACCACCGAGTTTCTGTCAGTCAGACCTTCAAAGGCTGGCAGCCATTCGTCTGCTGTGACACGTGAATCAAAAACAGAAGGCAGTTGGTTTCAACTCTTTAGTCGGCCGCAAATGGGAAAATGGCACCGTGGACAATTGGATTTTCATGATATCTGCTTTATGTGTGACAGGAAGGGACTAACAACATAAACTGATTTCATAGCTACACAAATCCCTATCAAACTCCTACACGCAGACAATGTGAAACCCTTGGGAAGCAGGTACTATCATAACAGCCTCCTCTAAATAGGTGCCAGGCAGAAGCTAATGCTGTCAGGGCTAATGTTGCCTGTTGCCAGACTAGCATAAGTGTATGATCATGACCGTTTTTTCTTTCACTTAGTAATAGGCCATGTTCAATAAACCATGATATCTAGTGATCTCACCACTTCATATATTAAATCATTTTATATATACAGCATATATTCCCCAAAACAATAAAGTGAAGCTTGAAAAGGGCCCCTTGCCACCCTCTTACTCCCCTTTCCAAATGTTTTGTGAGTACTTACTGCCCTCTTTGCAGTACTCGACCCCATATCCTTCCAGCTTTGCTGCGCCCACCCGCTCAGGCGTCCTCCACTTCAGCGAGATGGTGGTGTTGCTGATGTCATCAATGTAGAATCCAATGGGCTCGCTAGTAGGAGCTAGGGGAGGACAGAACATAACCGACATTCCCGGTTTACCGTCTTTATTGAAGAACATCTTATCTATTGTAGTTTAGTCTAGGTTTCATGTTTCATGCTGGTGTTGCCGATCATGTAGTCCAAATCATGTCGATTTAATAAACGTTTAATAAAGGTTTATTATAAGCAATAAGCTGAATAAATATTCAGACAAAACAGAAATTGGTGATGCATGGTAAATCAGCATTCAACTAGGTTTCATGAGGTATGTTTGAATGATGGTGGCACACAATTATTGGTTATTATATATTTTTGAGTTGTTAGGGCAAGTGAGCAAAAAGCACTATTTCAGATCCCATTCCATCCTTTCCCTTTATGTTAATGCATACCTAACCCTGACTGTTTTTTCAAAACAAACACAATTTTCGAACACAATAACACAATAAAAACAATAACCTAGTAGAGGGGATCGACTTCATACTATAGCTTTTTCATCAGACATGAGGTCACGTGTTGTAGACACTTAAAGTGACGAGGGGAGCAGAGCTGTAACCCGATGTAATAACCATCTGTTCGTGAGTTGGATCCGATGTTGGTGAAAACTGTCGGACAGATTTGGTAAGCCACAGTACACAGGGAGGGTTTGCTTGGAATGCCTCAACTCGCACCTCCGGAAGAACTTTGGAGACGGGACATGGATTGCCAGAGGAGCATGTTCTAGACCCTGCATGCAGCTGCCAGGAAGTGTCAAAAGCCTGCCAAAGGCCCTGGATTGTTTTGATGGTTTTCTTGGTCATGCAAGTTTTCAGGAAAAAACACATGCCAGTGTGTTGGAAAGAAGACTCATACGGTCCTGACTATGGAACAGTGGATCCGATCTTTACATTCTCGCGACAATCTCGACAATCAAAGGGGCTTAGGAGTTTGCTAACTCAGTCTCCATGTGTGCGCTGGATCTGGAAAAGGTGTTGACGATGTTCTCCTGGAGTTTCTGTGGATGGTACCGCAGGGATTTTGGGTCCCAATGCAGCTAAGACAACTAAGTCTTAATCTAGGCTGAGGAAAGTGATCCAGGAACTCAAAGTAGAGCTGCTTCTCCTTGACTTTGCTTCCCAGTTGAGTTTGTTGCATATCCTTGTCTGTCTTCTGAGGTGAGGCACCTGATAAAAGACCCCATGGCCGATGTTCTCCCAACTAGGCTGTGAACAATCAGGGGTCCCCAAGAGGAGCTGGAGGTTAAGTTGTTAGGGAAATAGACAGGTAACTCATCTGATGACTCATCTGATGTCATTGTGCAACATTATTGGAGTAGAAGTGGTTATAAACAGATGGCTGGCTGGAGGCTGCGCTGGTGCAGAATAAGCATGTGGAAGCAAGCAGGTTTCTGAGCCACCAGCAACACAGGTCTTGAGGAAAGCCAGTGGTCGAGACGGCACCACTGGGACTCATCCTGGAGCTCCTCCAAAGCATTCAAATCTGCTACATAGCTTTGGGTAGGCAATGACGTGTTCAAGCCTTCTGCCTATGATCATATCAATTATCTGCTTTAACTCTCATTTGACCAATTATTACCATTACATGATGGTCGGCCTGGTAACAGGAACTGTCTTTTGTCTCCCATGGTTATCAAATTGCATAATAAACTATTTTTGTTACTGCTTCTATATCAACATCATGAGGTCATGACTTTGCTATGTACTTCAGCCTACTGTGCGCAACTTGTTGACACGTTGACAGTCCAGAAAAGTGCTGGCACCACAAAAACCCTGAAATACGCTGAAGGTCTTATGCATGCTCTTACCTATCCTTGTAGTTTTGTCCCAACTAAGCTCAAGGCTCCCTGCCACATGGTATAACCATCCAACTAAATGATGGGAACGTGTGTAGAGGGCTCAAAGGTTTTCATGCAGGTTATAACAGCAGACAAAAATGTCCATGGGGTAACATGAGGTATAACTAACAAACAATACTTCTATAACCAACTCATATTTGTTTCACAGAGATTTAGTAAAATATTGACCAGCACAAATGTGGAGGAATTGCGAGGCAATCCAGCCATAGCCTTACATCACACTATTGCCTAATAACAACATATTACACAGTATTTATTTACTTTATTGTACAGACCAGGCCAATGTTGTCAAGTTCAAATATTGTTTGTGTTCATTTCTTCGAGTCACTATTACCAACACATGCACATCTATGTACTACCATACTCATATTTCAAGTTAGTTATAATACCATGTACATATCTTGTTTCTTCTCTAGTTGACAGAATAACATCCAACTGCTACAACAACAGAATTTTGAATCAAAAGAAGCCTACTGCAAACAGGCTCGGGTTCTGGCTCCGTCTGGTCTCCGTGGGACGGTGCTGTAGGTTCCCCCTCGGCTGGGAGACAGATTTCCTCTCCAGTGGCACCCTCCACTGGTGGCACATCCTTCTCAACACACTCTCTCTCTGGTCCACCATCTGGGGCTCCAAGGTCTGGGTCCTCCTTCTCCAAAGAAGTAGACGAGTCCTTGGTCGGTGGCTTCTCTGGATCTTCTGGTGGCGGTGTTTCTCCTGCCACTGGCTTCTTCTCCGGATCTTCTGGTGGTGGTGTTTCTCCTGCCACTGGCTTCTTCTCCGCGGTCATCGGGAGCTTCGGCTTCGTCATTCTACCAGCTTAGTTGCTGCTGCTGCTGCTTCAAGTTGGTCGTCGTACTTGGGTTTTGTGTTTTTCCTCACACCTTACTACTCTATTGTGTCTCTCTCTCTCTCTCTCTCTCTCTCTCCCTCCTCCCTATTGTCTTCCTCCCCCATTAGCTGCAAGGCTCGGGGTCCAGCTGGTGCTGCTGGCCGAGCTGCATGCTAACACGGCATTATTTATAGAGAAGGATGCCGTGGATGGTTTCCTAATCAGCTGTCTTACGAGAGATGGGCTGTCCAGATACATACTTCCCGGGTGCTAAAACTATGTACAAGCAGTAGACAGATGACTGAAGGCTTCTCTCTGTTACGGGCTTCTGTCAAAAAGACCATTTCATTTGAGCTGCTGTATCGAAGGTCACTTCCAATGTGTTGCATGCACCACATGTCACAGGAGATAAGTGCTCTGGAGTTGGTACCTTACTTGACCATACCGAGTCTCCAGTAGAGCCTATAGCCATGTTATCAAAAAGGGCTGTTAGACGTGATGGTGAATGCATGAATATATGAAGCCTGCCATTTTTGTGGCAGTTTTGAAGCCGTTTTGTTTAAATATGAGTCATTAATTATACTATCATGCTTTCATTTCTTAATGGAAAAATCTCTAAAACTTTATATTTAATGTGTGAACCACACACACGTGCGCAAATACACACACACACACACACACACACACGAACGAACACATCAGAAGCATATACACAATTTTAATTAGGGTATTGATTTTAAGTGTTTATGTACATGTTAGTAGCAACAAAATAAAATACAAAAACAAATTAAGTGGTTATAACATGGTCCCTGGTTAATGTTAACATCTTGGTTTGTGGGTTAAGAGCACCTGAAATGAACACAAGCATCATCGTGTCCCCAGTTTAAACAGTTTAAACCTCCAATAGGTCACATGACCCTACTGTACCACAAGGGGCTCGAATGTATCGACCACCTTGAACCATCGATCACTGTGTTTGTTTAGCAGCGCGACTTTAAAACAAGTGACTTAAACTTTTTAATAAGGTACAGCAACATTGTTCTGTGTGAGTAAGAGCGTATGTGTTAAAAGTGTCATGGTGGACAGTGATTGAGTGCCCTGAAGAGACTCACCGACTGGCACAAAGGGCTGGGAGGCGGAGCTGTGGCGAGACATGCCGATGGCGTTGACAGCGTAGACTCGCATCTCATAGGCCATGCCTTCGATCATCCTCTTGGCTTCGTAGGTTGTGCCGGTGTAGGGGTCATAGTTCAACCTCATCCATCTGTAGCTTTGTTTTTTCTTCCTCTCAAGCACATAGCCTGTTAACGGACGAGTGGGATTAGTCGTCTAATTGTGCGTTGGCTTGATCAGAGAAAGAGACTCTGCTGGTCCCTCCTCTATGTGTTCCTACCGATGACTGGCTGGCCCCCGTCGAACGCAGGGGGGTCCCACTGGACGACACAGCTGTCTTCACCCACACTCACCACCCTGGGGGCCAGGGGGGGGTCAGGCACATCTGGGAGGGCATGTGGACGTTAGAACAACATATGAGCATATGAGCTGATTACACCAAGAGACAAAAGTACTTACATTATTTATTTTAGGTATTCATTTATCATCTGGGGGTGTATATGTATGTACTTAATCTACGGTATTAAGTGTGTGTGTGTGTGCGTGTGTGTGTGTGTGTGTGTATGTGTGCGTGTGTGTATGTGCGTGGGTGCGTACGTGCACATGTGCGAGTGGGTGTGTGGGTGGGGGGGGGGGGGAACTCCATCTCACCGACAACTTTGACGTTGATTTCAGCAGTGTCCTCCCCAGCCGGGTTGCGAACGATGACTGAGTAGACGCCTTCGTCCTGCCTCTCCGTCCCCTCGATGGTGAACACACAGTGGCCCATACTGCTCTCCACGTGGACCCTCCCATCTCCCTCCGTCACCACCTGCACCATCCGTGAGTCACGCGTCAATACTTCCCTTGTTACTTCCAATACCGCCATCCTTTATGAGCTACACATTATGCTAACGATGCATAGCTTGCTAAATAATTATTCTGCAAATGATACTTCTAACCAGCCCGTATTCGCACAACTTGCGATATTTGTGATTGCTGTGTTTGTCATTTTCTTCTACACGTTACACACTACCCGCCAAGCAGCCCTTTCAAGAGGTACACGTCATGCCTTTCAAACAAAGCTGATAAAGTTGAGCATCACGTGTACCCATGCAGGTTCAGTGCCAGTTAGTATTTATACAGTCTATGTTGAGTATCCTCAACCCTTTCTGCACTCACCACATGCTGGTTCATTATAGTCTGGGGTTCAGGTTATACTATTTGGTTGACCGTGGCTGGCAAATGAGTTCAGTAACTTTTAAGGTGAATACCACAGGGGTTAAGATATATTTTCTGTATGATATTATCGCCTTCAATGCAGCTCCTTTAAAAAGGGAGGCGTCTGCTATTAAGGAATGGCTTGAAACACAATGACGTCAAAACGCAGAACCTACACGATGTAGCAGTTGTTACATCATCTGCAGCGTTACCAAGTCAGCGACTACTCAACACGCTGTGGGACGTACTTACTGTCCACCTCTGAGTTCCCTCTGTGACGCGTGTGTCTGAAGGGAGATTCAGAACATGCTCTTACCTCTTACTTGCCTGATGAAGTTAGCTTACTGCTACATGCATGACTTTCACTTCCATCCAGTACTTTGTGGGATCTAAATGCAGGACAGAGTCCAGGCCAGACATGCAATATGCTGTCTTCAATATGAATTAGGAAAGGAAAAGTAGAGGTTCCTAATCCTGCATCTGAATTGTAACTGCCCTAGCATGCGTCGCCCGATGTCTACATTTGAGTGCCAGGTAAAAGCTCAGTACAGAAAACGAAGAAATAAGATGTCGTTAATGTTCACAAGACTCTCGACATGCATTGTGTGCGTACTGAGTTTTCAACAGAGATATATCTGCCTGCAAAAATACAAAAACTAATCAGAAAAAAAAAGTACAACAGGTGCATTTCTTGAATCCAGATACTGTGAAGAGTTGTACCCACACATGCACAAGGCCACAGGACCTGTCAAAGCTAGCGCTAGGTCTAGATGGGACTGACCTTCCCATGCTCTGTCATGGTCCAAGAGAGAGCAGCCTTTCCTTTGTCCGCAGCACCCTCCGGCTTTGCAGCACTAGCCTACGTGTGAGCAGACAAAGCGGTAACAGAAGAGAACATCTTCTTCTTCTTCGTCTTCTTGGCTAGCAGGCCCGGGGCTCTACCTTCTCACCTGAGGCCAGTGAAGCTGTGGCCCCCCTACCTGTTCACAGTTCTGAGATTAATCAGAATACCAATGAGGCATCTTACTGTCCCAGATATAAGTGTATTAGTTGGGAACAAGTACAACATTCTATGAAGCCAGATCCATGTAATGCCTGGTTAATAAACAATAAAACATAGCTTTTTTAAAAGATGGCGATGAGCGTTTTGATCCTTACGAATTTCACAGCGGGCCTTACCTACTGAACTCTGGATCTGCCCAGTTAGGTTTTAAGGCATTTGACCAGAGTACGGCAAACAATGTATGGCTCTGTGACTATGGTACCTTCTCCCCCTTGGTCCAGACCACTGTTGGGGCCGGATCCCCCGTGATGGGGACGTCCAGCCGCAGTTTGTTGCCCGCTACGACTACGATGGTAGAGTCCCCACTGCGCCCCATACAGTCCAGGTGGATCTTTGGAGGATCTGAGTAAAATGAGCCAAGAGATTACACGAATGGCTATAATTCAATAGAATGTTTTTTTTTCTCTCCATTAAATACCAAATACATAAAGATACAGAAAGAAAATAAAATGTAGTGGTATACCTTGCCGTGGAACGTAATCAATCTTCACCTCTGACAGACGAACATGTAGAAAAGGAGAGACATCGTTTTATTTTTGAAATAACTAGAATAATTGTCATTTCTTATTTAGAATTTAATTATTTGAAATTGATTTTAAAATATGTTTTGTCATCTAGTTGCTTTGTAATATATTGATGCCGATTACCCAGGAAATTGAGTTTGGCAGACAGGTTGAAAGCGTAGCCCTCTGGCACAAACGTGTAGTCTCCCTCGTCCTCGGGCTTCACATTATCGATAGTCAGCTTGTGAATCCTGTAAAGGTTGAAGGTCAATATGAAATATCCTGTGCTTCAACATATGTCAACGCTTTAGAGCCTGTAAACTAGGGAGGAAACTGTAAAATAGGGAATCACATATAAACTATTGTTGTCGATGGAGGACGCGCACACTGAGTTACTATCAGGTAGTATATGTTACAAATGCACTGTCCCGTATTCAAATGGCATGTAACATAATTCCCAGAGCTCCTGAAGGAAAACCAAACCCTAAAACAACTTATTTTAGATGAAAAGTAGTGGGTTACATAGTAGGGCTATGTATTGATCCTGGTCCAAATCTCCACGTAAATGCACAAGGTGTTAAAAATGTAAGATAAGATGTAAATATGGACTCAAATTCCCCTTTGTGGGTTGAACGCATGCTATTGCATGAGTTATTGTTATTGGCCGTTTTGGTTTACCAGGGAACGTCAATCAAACCCCCCCCCCCAAATCTGATTGTAGTGAGTGGAGATTGCGAAAGCCTGAACATCAATATAGCCCCGCCCCTAAATGAAAAAAAAGTGTCTACCAGAAGTCTTTTTTTTTTTTATTGATAGTGGGCCTGGACTAGCTCAAATAGGGCTTTTGGTTTTCCTTTAAATAAGGAAGAAAAACTTCCCAAAAATCATCCGGAAGTGAGAAGGGTGGGTAACAAGTGTGGTTTGGCACACATGGGTCAGGTGCCATATTAGCAGATCAAATACAGCAATAAGTTACCATTACATTAAAGGTGCTGTATGTAAGAGAGAGAGAGCAGAAAAGAGCAGAAGAGATCAAGATTTAGAAACTAAACAACCAAAAAAACATCCCCTCCCTCTCTGCTCCCTCCCTATGTTTCTCCTCCATTGAGAAGTGTTGCATTTCATGCACCTGTGATTGACAAGCAAGATGGATTCGCCAAAACAATCACGGAAAAGATGCCCTGATTGGTTAGAAATGTGCCGGGAGCGGTCCAACATCTAAATGGTCTCATACAGAGGCAGGCGTAGTCAACTCGAAACTGATATTCTCACAGCGCATTTCACTAATAGCTGACGGATGGCTATATGCCATTTCTAACAAATTACACTCAAATAATAGCTCTTAAATCTTACCTACAGCACCTTTAATAAAGCTTTCCTGTACTTTTCCACACACACACCTGCCGATGTGAGAGATATGGGTTCTGGAGCTAGCCTTGACCTCCACACCGTTCTTGTACCAGGTTCCCTTCACCTTCTCATCAGAAACCTCGCACTTAAAGAACGCCTCGTCCTTAGCCTTCACGGTGAGGTCCGCGATGCTCTGGTAAACCTCCAGGTCTTTCTCTGAGTGGGCAGAAAGCAACGTTTAGCTTCCCATTGGACATAGGGATTTTGTGTAGTCGTGTGATGTAAGTAAGTAAAGTTTATTTAGTATAGCACCTTTCACAGAGCAAGGTCGCAAAGTGCTTCAGAAGAGTATCATTTTTCAAAATAGGACCATAAAACAGTACAAACAAACAAACAATAATAATCAGAGGACCTAAGTGACCTACTGGTCATATAAGGATGGAGCAGGTCAGAGATGTACAATATATATATACAGGTATATACAGTATATATCTATATGAAAAAACAAGTACCATAAAATGGATCCTGAAATGTGTGTGTATTTGTGTGTGTGTGTGTGTGTGTGTGTGTGTGTGTGTGTTTGTCTGTGTGTGTGTGTGAAGGGTCCTTATCTAAATGCAGAGGTGGGTCCGGGTCAAGTCA
>OOFB01000626.1:15499-32135 GCA_900323305.1 Trachyrincus murrayi
GGGGGGGGGGGGGGGGGGGGGGGGGGGGGTGAAGTGGCAATTAATTATAATCAAGTCGCCCGTGGGTTCCTCTGTCCTCGAAACACAAGGTTTATACTGTCCACTAGACACTTATACAGTATATACCTGGGTCGTAGGACTCTGCGGTGCGGTGGAGCAGGCTGATGTCGATGCGTCCCAGGTGGAGGATGTTGTACAGGGCGGTGCTCACCATCCTCCAGATCCCCACTACCAAGCCCACCACAATGTTGAGCAGGTAGAGCATATAGGTGAGCAGGAACAGACCGCCTCTGTAGACGGAGACCCACACACACACAGAGCGTACAGACAAACTGTTACGAGCGTTCAAAACACTTTGGCATACAGTTTCAGCAAGTTTAGTTTACTTCACCCAGAACAATAAAGCACAACATAGTCAGTAATGAAGAACTTCCCGGCCTCTTCTATGTGTGTGTGTGTGTGTGTGTGTGTGTGTGTGTGTGACATAAATAATACAACATACTTTAAAATCAATTTAAAAAATGTATAAATTATAAAAAAAGATATTATAATTTTTTTTTTACAAATACCTGTTGTTCAAATCTCTCGTGCCCCCGTCCTTTTTGATGAAGGCAAACTTAGCAGCCACATGTTGAACTGCCGTTACCGCCGCTATCGTTACCCAGACGGGCCTGGAAAATGGTGTATAATGTGTGTACGTCTCAAATTTGGCCAACACTGATTCCAAAAAGAAAGAAGAAGAAACAATCTAATCTAATCTAATCTTTGGCAGACCCACCATGCTTTTGCAGCGATTTTAAAGAGGATGAGGTTTCGGCCATGAAAGATGGGAACGATGATCAGGAAGACGAGGAACAGGAAACAGATGAAGAAGACCAGCGTCTGGATTACCATTCCTGCCCACATAGAACACATGAACAAATATTATTATTATTATTAATTATGTATTTGTATTATTATTATTATTATTATTATTGTTTTATTATTTGTATTAATATTATTTATTATTTTATTATTTTATATATATTATTTTATTATTATTAAATACATCCATGAGTCATTTGAGTGTAGATTGTGTAGGATAGGTTCAGGATCGATGGTCTGTTAACCCTCACCGAGGCAGACGATGGCTGCTTGGTATCCTGTCACGCCCATCCAACACACAACCCCAGGCTTGGATGGACGAATGGTCTTCTGGCAGTTATAAACGCTATAAATATCTCCCCTGTACAATCCTTTGAGGTTTGCCCTGAAAGCAGATGGCCCTTGTTTATACAGCATTAGTCTACCACAGACACAGAGTCTCACCAATCAAAGTGGTCCAATATTGAGCAAGGCATGAAGTTGCCACCGACCTGTTTAGGACCATAGACCTCATCAGCATCGCTAGACTGACCATACAAGACAGCGTCATCGCGCACAGGTAGCACACTGCCCAAACACAAGGGAAGACAGAAGAGCTTCGTCTTTAATGGTTGGTCATATTGAGGAGGGCGCCATCTATCAGTCAATGTTAATTGTGTGCAGCTATACCAACCCTCCAGCAACCAGGTGTAATATGTGACGATTTGGACCACCTCCATCTTGTCGTCCGACAGGACAATGTCGAACCCCAGCAACAGGAAGGCGATGTTTTGATCAATGCCGGCACGGATGATATGGAGAGTGGGGACGACCAGGACTACTAACAGCAAGGCCACCTTAACGATAAAACACATGGTTGGTTTAAATGTCTGGATCACTGAACTGCATTTCTTAAGACAGTTAATTGTGACTGTAACGGATGACATTACAGTCTTCATATGATTCCATATGCACTATGTATAGTTAATGGAACCATATATATTGGGTTCAGAACAATAGACTGTACACATTGGCTGCTAGCTAGTCAATTCATTAGTACTTACGTGATATATTGCCACTAAAGCAACAAAAGCTGAAATGGCCAACTTGAGCGGGAAACAGAACACTGAAAGAAACAAAAGAGAATTATCGCTGCTGTATCATTTGAATAGATGCAAATATATTAGAAAATATACAATACTTTGAATGACACACCCTTCTCTGGTGTATAAATATAACCCTTGACCGCTTCCAGTATTCTTTCAGACAGCTTTGGTTTGTCTGTGTTTGTAGAGCTACATAAACAGAGGAAAATGATTGTTTATGTTTATGCTCATATGAACCATTATTTCTCAAATTTAAACCCATTAGATTGATTAAATTAATAAATAAATGATGGCATCGATTGATTGGCATTTCATTTCACCTGGAAATTGAGGGCTTTTTCTTCAGAAGGGACTTCACGTAGTCTTGGTAGTATTTACTATCAAGGTCCTATCAGCAAAATATACAGAATTAATACACATAATTAATACAGGATATTAAACCATGTCTGACTTGAGGCATTTATGCAATTATGCAAATGTTACAATCAACGGTGACATCTCATTTAATCTCTTTGTCGCTCATGTCAAAATACTCAGAGACACTGCAGCTACCCCTGATGTCTGATGTGAAACGTATGTACTTTTCACATCACCATATCTAATTATGTTTGACTATTATCCTTGCCCATTTGTAATAACGCCTCTCTCAAAATATATGTTTGTTTTTAAGTTTAACTTTTTTGTTTCAACATGTTGAAAAAAAGACGTCATAATGCAAAAAAATGAACAGCTAACATGTCCCACCTCATCGGTCTCGGGGCCTTTTAAAAACAGCAGAGGGAACTGAACACAGAGGTACGCCAGGCAGGCTAGCTGAGGCAGACTTGATAACAGAGCGTAAAACTCATAGATCTGTTGGGAAGCAAGAAGAAACAACAGATCCATTGGGATACAAACCACAGCGACGTCAAAATCTCAAAAGGTTTAAACACTGAACACAACCTGAATAACGAATAAACTAGTGATATGTTGTGATTCCACACGGATCTCACCTCCGTCGTCTTGGGGCAGTCAAACTTCTGCCACAGTAAAACCCCAAAGTGGCTCAGAGACAGCAGGCTCCCGAAGGCGTAGCCGGCTCTGTGTTGCAGGGTGCAGCACACCAGCAGTGGGTAATACAGGAGGGGATAGTAGAAGACTGCGAGGATCTTCAGATACTCTGGAAAAACAAAGATGGAGGATGATGTTTCCTTCACCGTGAAGATATCACAACATACATACATACAAGCCTAAATAAAGTTCATTTTAGAAAAATGTAAAATGTAAGTGTAAAGTGTAATGTTCAGGGGGGCTGAGAGTAAAAACAGTGGGGCTTCAGCCCTACTAAATAGGGTCTAAAACAATCAAAAGCCCGCCCCTGATGGTTCACACCTTTGATGTCTGCCGGGGTATCTTTGGAGAACGGGAGAGGGTCCGGGGAGAGCACCAACACTGCCAGTCTGCTGAACACCAGACCGAAGACGGCCATGGCAGGTCCTTTGCTCTGGGTCTGGTCCAGGAAGTTCCCCGGACTGTGGGGTTCACACGATGTCTTTTACAGACAGTGTTTCAAACACACTGGGACCTGAGTCAAGATCCCGACCGCTTACCTGAAGATGCTGGCTGAACCTCTAGCGAACCCCTGACACAGCTTGTGTTTCCTGGTTAGGACTGCCAGGATTAACATCATAATGAGCTAGGAGAAGAGGAAACAATGTTATAATCGTTCATCTTGCTAATGTTTTAA
Organism: Trachyrincus murrayi; assembly: GCA_900323305.1. Classification (NCBI taxonomy): domain Eukaryota; kingdom Metazoa; phylum Chordata; class Actinopteri; order Gadiformes; family Macrouridae; genus Trachyrincus; species Trachyrincus murrayi. The sequence continues at coordinate 19,175 of OOFB01000626.1, forward strand.
TGTTTTAACATGTGAAGTGTGTGAGCCACAGAAGCAAACAGCCTCTCTTCTCGGGTGTAAAGTTCTTACATGGACAATATTAATTTGTTCATTATAATTCAACTTTAGGCCGATATGGAACTCCCTAAATCCCATGTCATTATGTCTCTAAACAACTTCCTTCAAATTGACCTCATTCTGAGTCCAATTACTTTTGAAGAGTTCAAGATAATAAAGTCATTGCCCCAGCGAGGACTGCCACAGTATATTAAATATGACATTTGCTTATTTCTATTCCAGGTCATCTTGATATTAAGAAGAGGAATCTTTCTTGTGCTTGGTCACAAATTAAATGAAGCAACACGAAGCTAAACATCATTCAATTCAATGTGTGTCAGAGGCTTTGGAAGCTGAGGAAGGACAATGTCTGGAAGAAAGTGGGATTCATGTATTCACCACATGGGTCATGTGCTGTTTAGCTGCAGTGATGCAATGCTAAGGTACTTAAGGGCTTTGAGGATGGTTAAAACGTCACCAAACCATGTAATCGTAAGCATACGGTTTCACAAGGAGTTTGGTTCCAGTCACATACTTACAGATATTGACAGGACACATAGGTGGAAGATTTTGTCATCGGCTGTGGGGTCACATGACTGTATTACTCTGTAGTGCAAATATAGAGATCACATTAATACAATATACATATAAAATACAAAGTATCGCACACACCTGACTACGACTGTGATCTTGAAAACAAATGAAATCTTCAGACGTTAACGTTTTGTGAAGTGAATGAATGTGTGTTGGACATAAACAGGACAAACAATGTGATTCGGTGAATTCTGTTTGATATGATAGGAGTTGTTTTTTGTTGAAAGGGTGATTTTTTATTCTTAGACTTCATATTAACTGCTGTACAGCGTGTTGTCACAGCAATTTGATCTCTGAAGAATATAGCAATAGTAACAAATCAGCACTCCTCATACTCACTTTATTGGTGGCTTGGTTGGCTCCTGGTTGTTTGAGTACCAATCTGAATAGTCATAGGTGTACTCAAAATGGTCCGGTTCAACTTTGCTTTGATTCATCGTGGCTGTTCTCACCAGGTAAACCAGAAGTCCACCTGTCTCCAAAGCTATTTAGTCGTTTGTTAATAATTATTAATTATTGGTTCCCCAATTAAAAAAATAAAACAGGAGAGGCACTGAGCTACGTACCTCTAGCTGGTAGTTGGTGCTCACTGCTATATTGATGGTTTGATGAGGCTGAGAGAGAGGGAGAGAGAGAGAGAGAGAGAGAGAGAGAGAGAGAGAGAGAGAGAGAGAGAGCTTAGCCCTAACACTCCAACACATTCCATTCAGGGTGAGAGTCTAACACCACAGATTATTCAGCACATGCACAACAGTGAGTTATCAAAGTGAAAATGGGCTGAATTAATTAAATCAGGGTAAAAATAAATGTCATATGATTTTACTGTACATGACAGGATTGTACATTGTCTGTTTGTGTTTTGTGTTTTGTAACAAGTTAAACATTGGTCAAATCTTAGTTTTATCAATGAAATTATTAGACTGGTAGGCCATATAGGATACATGTATTGTGAATTATTACCTGAAATGAGTTTTTGTCTGTGGTTATATTTATGTTGAGATAACGGTCCATAGTTTATGTTCCTAGTGCGATTTGGTAACATTATTCTGTGGCGTGGTGTTAGCTTGTTTGCCTGCCTCTGCCTGTTACTCAAGAGTCTAATCGTATAATAAGATGAAAAACTACAGGCTGGAAATCTCAAAGACAGACTGCGTCTGTTTGTAAAGGTCCCGGGGGAAGGGGAGAGGCTGATCTCATGACACGTGAGGCATTACTAGTTAGAACTGATTTAAAGAGAGAAAATAAAGCAATCAACAGCCCTACAGTGAAAACTATTCACTGCATTAAAACTGTAGTAACCAGTTAAACATAGACTAACAATTACAATGATTGCTTAATTATGCATTCAATTATTAATTTTGTGATCAACAATCAACAAACTAATATTCTTTGAGGAAATACAGTCAAATAGCCCGTTGAGAGTTCAGGGTTTTTGCTAATCTGGGTTTGTGAGCTTTCTCATATGACAAAGGTTTCAGTTTTCAGCTGATCTCACCCTCACGGCCCAGAATGCCTCACAGTTTTATTAAGATAGAAGGAAGAGCAGGACAGGAAGCGATTCTGGATGGATGCAGCGTGAGTCATCCATAGTTTATTGTAATGGTCATCTACATTAGCAATATGCTTAATGTTCATGTTTAATATGGCAATATTGAATGCTGCCTTACCCACCAATGTCTCTGCGTAGTGGTGTTTTGTATTTGTTTATTTGTTTATAGTTGTTGTTTGTTTTTTAATTTTGAAAAGAAAAAACTCTTAGAATAATTCATTAAGAGGGATTTTTATCTAAAAACAAACATAAAGACCACATTTGCACAAAACACCAGAATGAATAAGTAGCCTACTTTTTGAGCTAAATAGGCAGTTAGCGACCTAGGCTTCCATTTAACCAAATGTCAAATGTCTAACATTTCAAATACTTGCAAAATGATGTGGTGATTTTGGAACACTGTTAGCCATTAGGCTAACAGCCTATATATCTATAATATGGCATCGACATGGAATGGCTTGATGTCCACAGGTATATTCTTCTTCTTCCACTTTTTTCCACTCAATGAATTGTGTATGAAGAACCTCGTTTATTTCGTTATGAAGATCATGTACACCTGGTGTATTTGGTGGGAAGCAAGACCACTGGTAACCTTACTATGACATAACTTTATAATACGTAAAAAATTAAAAAAGTAATTCTCAAATAGGCCTACTTGTAGGCTACAGGCATATGCGTTTAATGTCTTTCCAAAGCATGTTGCTTGTTTTTTTTGTTTATTTCTACTTCCAATTACATTTCAAAGCAGTAGCCATATACATTAGATGTAGGAGGAACTTCAGGCACTAGCACTCGCTATTCTTTTTTTCAGACTAAATTGCTTTCCTATTTAAAATCGCTCATTATAATTAATTATAAGGGTGTACGATCAGTTAAATGTGTATCTAATATGTAGGCCTAACGAGGCCTATACACTACTTATCTCTATGCATGCACTATCCCATATGACTTTTCAGATGTGTTGTAATATGTGCCCTATATTTCCAGAGGAGGGCGCTGTTGGGCAGCGTCTCGTTTGTGTTCATTGACGGTGGACAACATTGCAGGGTTAGAGCTTTCATTTATTTCATCTGTCTGATTTCCACATGTATGAGAATATCAGTCGGAATACCATATACAATGTGCCATCGTTGTGCAGGTTCTCATCTGTAAGGTTTGTGCAAGCAATGAACTAATCACATGTCCATGTGACATATGTGCTAAAGTGTCACTGATATAAAATTAAACTAAGCAATCTCAACTTTTTCAAAGCATGTCAACAACAACAATAACAACAACAACAACAACAACAACATATATCATAGGAATGTAGACCTAGCTAACGCCTAACAAATACAAATGTTTGTCACAATAAAGTCACAAAAACCCACAAATAGAAAAATAGAACACAATGCAGTAGAGAATAAATTGCATTGCATAAGTTCTTGTAAATTAAAAGTGGTCTCTATAATACCACAGGTAGACAGCAAGCATTTTACACTTCCATAATAAATGTGGATGATATCGCCTAATATCGTCACAAGCAGATATCATATGTCATTAAAAAAAAATACAGAAAACAGCTCATGAAATCTCTAATATGCACATGGTAAGTGAAATAAAAGAAGAGATAACGAAGAAAAGAACAAAGGAAAAAACGACTAAAAGTGTGAATGACCTGTCTTAACAGCCCAGTCTCTGTTTCCTCTTTCTGAACTCCTTCAACCCCAGCAGGAGGTCAGGTGAGACGGGTCCTTAGTTTTTGAACATGTCACACAGCAGTTTCTCCATGGGGGTGTTGCCAATGGTTCTGTGGAAGAAGAGCAGCTCTATCCGCTCTGAGCTGACAAAACGCAGTGACGGGAGCAGGAGGAGCAGCTTCCCAAACCTAAACACCAGAACAACATGGTTTCAATTAATACCTACATACATTTACTTTACTTTTATATCAGTGACACCTGAAATAATAATATGAATCATAATCATAATTAGGATTATTATTATTGTTGGTAATATTTAATTATCAAATGATTGATTAATATTATTATTATTATTATTAACAATAATAATCATTATTATTGATAATAATAATAATAATAAGACTTTTTGTTGTTGTTGTGATGGGCAGTTACCTGGCAGGCTGAGTGGGGTAGTGGGAGCGGATGTGTTGTCCAAGCATCACCTGAGACTGGTCCTGTAGATTCTCCACTTGTTCCGGGTCCTTCAGACCACGGGTCTCTGTGCACACGCACGCAAAACAAGACGAAAGGAGCTTATTTGAATACTCGCACTACGTGCGTGTGTGAAAAGAATTAAACAAAAAGTATTTTAAAAAAGAAATCATCATTATCTGTATTATTCAGTTGTTTTTTTTAATCACACACACAACACAACACAGCTTGATTTCCACAGAAAGCACCGACTCAAACTGACCTAGTGCGTGGGCCGCTGCAGCGTCGCTCTCACCTGGCTTAAACAGGACCACCGCTTTGAGGCAGGCGAACTCCGTGGGGTCCACCGCCAGGGCCTTGAAGCGGGTGAAGACCTCCTGGAGCAGCCGCAGGTCCAGGCCGGTGTAGCTGGCCTTGCCCTGCATGCCGGGACACAGGTCGGGCAGGGAGAGCAGCGGGCAGCTGTCCAGCGGCAGGGACCACTGGATGGCGCAGAGCAGGAACAGCTCGCTCCACGCCTCTTCCAGGAGGATCACCTGCAGGGACGGGGAGGCCGGAGAGATTAGCCAGGGGGTTGTTATCCACACACACTCACACACACTCACACACACACACACACTCTCACACACACTCACACACACACACTGTGCAGCTTCATTTGCCAGACGCTTTTATCCAAAGTGACTCACATATGAGACCGAGGATAATCAAAGCAATCCACATCGACCAGAGCATTCAAGCGATATCGGAACAGTTGTAACCGCTCCCATCTGTCAAGTGTCTAAACAAAAGCATTTAGCTCCTTCTCACCTGGTCCCTGAAGGGCAGATTGGAGAAGACGGGCAGGTTTTTGGCCCACTTGACTGACATGAAGAGTAAACGCGCAGAGGTCTCGTACACGTTCTCCGAGCTGCAGGGGTAGAGTGCCATGTGGTACTCCGAGGAGGCTCTCTCGGGCTCATTGCCGGTCACGTCGATGTTCTCGTCCACTGGGAACCGAGAGAGAGACGACAAAGGCCACCGTGAGCATGACGTCCACATCAGCATCAGTCACTCAGCACACACTCAGTTCACGGTGACTTCCAGGTGTGATGGACGGTATCCTAAAATACTTACTTTACTGCACACCTTTAGTACTTTTTAGCGTTGCGCTTACTGTATTTTAGTCTCGTTAAACTTTTATTGAGCAAGTTACGCAAAACGACACAACTAATATACTACTGCGAATGAAGAAAAAATGTAAACGCTTGGATCACAGTCACCAGGAATTCCCATAACAATATCAATAAGAATGACTAAATCCCATGTAACAGAATCCAACCGAGATCAACAAGGTATGAGAAAATCCGATAACATTTTCAAACCCCGCGCTGAGATACATTCAGCGGGTACAGCTAGATTACGGGGGGGGGGGGGGGGGCTCTCTGCTCACCGTCCTCCGGCTCCAGCTTGGCGCAGGTCTCTGCGGTCATGAGGCTCGCCATGAAGCGGTGGTTGCTCTGGGGGCTGACGCAGTGCTGCGGTGGGCCGGAGGAGGAGGTGATGGGCATGGAGGAGGAGGTGATGTGGGGCCACGTGATGACGGAGCCCGTGGAGGAGGACGAGGAGGAGGAGGCGGAAGACATCGACGAGGACGAGGACGAGGAGGCGGGATCCCGTGTGGTGGCCAGATGATCTTTCTCCGGGTCCACGTCGATGGAGTCCAGCCGTACCTGGGCGGTGCTGCGAGGCTGCCGTTCGTTTTGCACGGCTGTGGGGCGGGCGAGGCAGCGATGGGTAGGAAGAGAAACGCGTTACAACACAATTGTATTTACCATCACAAGCTATTGAAAGGGTTACATCATGAGATCACCAGTCGTTGCTGTTGTTGTTGTTGTTTTTGTCACTCTGTAGAGGTACAAACAACGTAATAAACTCACCGTCCTTGTTCATGCCCGACTGTAAGCACTTCTTCAGGCGACAGGCCTGGCACTGGTTACGATGGGCCTTATCCACCGGACACATGCCCGTCCCGGCCTGGCACCTGTAGAGCGACAGCACTGCTTTAAACAGATGGTCTACTCCGTCACCGTAACAATATACTACAACAGCAGCAAACCTTTAACAATAATGAAATCACGTATTTTTAAACGACATGGCACACATTTGTAGAGTAGACTCGCGATGAAACAGTCGGGTTTTAACGCAATAGACATTTTTCCCCCACCGGACAGCACCTTCTGCCGATCGGTTGGTTTTGCAGTGCTTTGGGTTAGCTAAAAGGTTTAGTTGGCTTGCCTGTAGATGAGCCTCCTGCGGACGCTGCGCTTGAAGAAGCCACTGCAGCCATTGCAGGCGTAGATGCCGTAGTGTTTCCCGCTGCTGGTGTCCCCACACACCCTGCAGAGCAGAGCAGGACTCAGGGCTTTGCCCGGAGCGGGACTCTTGGCTAGAAGTCAACAGGACCACACAGGACGTTAGCATAAACTCCTATTTTCTCAAGTACGGTAAAATGACGAAACTTCTTACTTTAATCATAAGTATATGAATATAATGTAAATGCAACTGTTATTGCAAATGAAATGATAGGGCAAGTACAATGCCTAAATTAACTAATATGATATGGCAGTATGGTTGTATTAGTTGGTTGTATTAGTATGTGTTATTAGTAATCGTTTTATTTTGCTTAAATACTTGCTCCATAATTTGGAATCACGTTTATGTTTTGTTTAATTAAAAAATAAATAATTTTCATTTAAAATGCCAATATAATTAACGCTAATTAACTATAATTATTTCAAAGAAATGCTTTTACAAATTACAATTTACAGTACAGTATTATTACAGTAATACATAAATGTACCCAACGGGTACACTCATGTACGGGTCTCCATGTATCCTGGCCCGGCTGGTGTTAGCAGGTCTTACCTCCTCTGTCTTCCACCCCAGCGCTCCCTGAGTACCCATTGGGGGAAGAGGATGGCAGCATGGCCATCTTAGACAAGTGCTCCTCCATCATTTTTAAAAGCAGATCGAAAAAAAAGTCTTGGGGATTGGCAAAAAAAAGTATGTTTTCTCTTTTCGTGGAGATTGTTTAATTTCAGTCGAACGCAAAAGTGTTCGGCCTGGTTCTCTGGCGGCAGGGCAGCGCGAGAGACACAGGAAAGGTGCGACAAAAATCACACAGTCGGTTATGAGAGTGAACTCTCGCCGGGCCGCCTCAGCTTCGGGCCTGCGCCTGACAGACGGGGCAGATGGCAGATCCGGTCTCCCCCCCCCCCGACCACTCCGACGTACCACCACGCAGAGGTCCCCGGGATGTCACCCTACCGCTGCCTCTCGGTGCTGCAGATGGGCCCGGCGCGGGTGGCTCAGAGTCCCACGGACGACACTTGTTGCTTGACGGCTGAAAGTGTGGTTGGTGCGCACCCCTCCTCCTCCCTGTGTTCCCTTCTCTCACCAAGGTCTGTCAGTGTGTGTGTGTGGGTCCATCCCTCCGTGGTGGGTCCTCAAAAGGCAGCCGGTGGGGGCTGGATTAGCCCCACGCGCTGTGTAAGCAGCGTGCTCATTTGTCATCCTGGTAATCTTTACTGTTCATCGAGTGGATCAATCAGTCACATTGGCCAAACATTTGGGCGGTGCCAGGGAGGACGCTGCGAGAAGAGTCCCACGTCGAGGAAAACATCCCATAAAATTGCTTGGGTTTGAACCTCCTCAAAATGTTTCCAGCACTGTAACTTTAGACCGTGTCTCTGCCCCAACTCTCTGGCTCTCTCTCTCTTTCTCTGTCTCTCTGTCGTTCTCAAACTCTATCTCACCTGTCCATGAGGTAGCCCGTCACTCAACGATCCTCTATGGTGTCCGCCTTAAAAGGGATGATTATCTGGTGGGGGGGGGGGGTAGGGTGGGGGTAGGGTGGTGAACATCATTATGTCCATCAGGCCCTTTAATTTGTATTGCCCCACCAGCCCCCCTACCGCTCTCTTCCCCTCCGTCCATCTCTATTTCCCCGCGGTATATTTGATCTGCATGATTGCCTGCCTCTTCATAATGACGGCGCAGTGTTTGCTCAGGAACTGTCCATTAACCCTCATTTAGCTCTCTTTGACAAACCAGAGATCACCCCCGCTTTGCAGAGCCACCGGGTAGAAAAGGTCACCCTGGAACGCCATATAATGGGGGAGATGTTGGTGTGTTTCTTCTCAGGGTCCCCATGCATAATTGAGAGGCGAGAGTCACCAAATACGGGGAAATTACAGCAGCATTTACATAGGCAGCAAGAGTCAATATCATAAAGATGCAAAGACCATATCCACCAATGACCACTCACCTTGCCTCACGGTAGGCAAGGTGGAGTTACTCGTGAGATGTTTGGTTTACATTTATTTTCATCATAATTCTAATATATTATAATCCATCCACCGATCTTCACACAGTTGATTGGGTTCAGTGAATGAATGTGAGTGAATAATCTGAAAAGTAGCACACACACAAACAACAAAGCCTGCCTCCTGTACTTTATTGTGTCGACGTGCCGGACATATGTGCCTTGGCATCTGTGCAAACTGTTCAACAAAAGAACAGTTTCTAAACTGTTTTTTTCTTATTTTAACTCATATAATTAAGGACTCGGAGCAGGCAGGGTTTAGGCATCCTGCCCCCTATTCTGACTATACAGAGCTTCATTCATTCAGTCATATTCAGCCCTGGCAATGAACCATGTCTGTTTGCCCTCTCATTGTTCTAACTGTAGTCATGACAGCCCCCTTCATGACATGTGTGAGTGACCTCTAAACCTCAAGTACTTCAGGAGCTAATTAACACTGAAGTCGGCACGTTCCAGGAAGCTCACAAACATAACTGGGACCGCCCCCCCTTCAACACACACACACACACACACACACACACACACACACACACACACACACACACACACACACACACACACACACACACACACACAAAACGACAGATAAGGAGATTATACCACTGCCACGCTCTTGTCTGCTTGGAAATCAGGTACAGATGACCCAAAGATGGGAGAGACAACACACATTTGCTGAAAAAGATTAAAAGAGCAGTGAAGACACAGGGCACCCCATAGGCATCCTCAGCCATCTGGTGGCTCCTGTCTTCATCCCCGGACACTAACCTGTTGACCCTCTGCACGATTTACCCCCCCGGTAATTACGTCTAGAAGGTCAATGGTATGTGCTTTTTGGAGGGGCTTTACCTAATGAAGTATTGTTCTGTGATCTGTCACTGACAGGGTTAAGATCACATGGTGTCCTGCTGTGTCTCTCACTCGTGGCCCATGAATTAAAAATGAGATGCCAATAAACGAAAGCTATGAAACTATCAACAAACGTCCCTACTGGTAAAGGGAACAATGCGAAAAATATGAACACAAATGAAAATACACTCTTTTTACTCCTATTATATGCATGTACAATATATATAATATAATATAACATTACATAATATATGCACACTACCTGATTTGATCAATAAAATCAGGGAAGAACGAGTATCTTTTTATGTAGTTAATAACGTCGTAAGCATGATGGCAGTCTGAACACGGTCAAATGGAGGATCAGCTTTAATCTATGTTTAGAAGGTGACAGGTTGTTCAAATGACAGACATGTCGGTAGCTGGGCCAATCAGATCATCATTATAGTTTACATAATAATCTCCCCGTCGGCGAATCACGAAAAGCAGTTTTAAGTGTGGACTTGCTTACACGAGCAGGCCATAGATTAGGCACAGGCAAATAGATTAAGCTAAAGATAGCCTAATATTAGAATTCAAGGGCTGATTAGCAGCACCTTTGCAATGCGACGACATGAACGGTGGCTGCAGGTTATATTTCATAGTGTACTTGTGTTTGACCACAGATCCATCGACTGCAGCTCCAGCGCTTGTGTTGCCGTCTGAAAGCCTGCTGCCTACAGATAAATGGCTGGGCCCCTGAAAAGTTCAGTGATCTGGCCCTTTATAAATATAAAAAAATATATTCAAATATTCCCTCAGCTGTAAGGGTTGCACTCTGATTTGTTTTCATTATTTGACTTATTTCCAGAGATAATTTTTTAACAAACTATGAATGAATGATTCTAAAAGTTTATAAGAGTATTCACTTTTGGATACTTGGCGATACTTATAATCATACGGCTCAAAAACATTACAAGCCACCAGAACCCTGTGATATTTTCAACTATTGGTCAAGTGCCACTGTTATACATTGACAATGGTTGTTATTCTGTTCAATATGACATCCAGTTATCTTCAGCGGTATTTAGGATCAACTTGCCCATTGAGGGGGGCCTCAATGGGGCCCCCCTCAATGGGTGTGTATAGTGTATACAGTATGTGTGTGTGTGTGTTTGTGTGTGTGGGGGAGAGACTACAGGAGGTGGAGAAGTGTGAGTTGGGCTTAAATGTGATCTGGCCAATGCTGACACCGGCAGTGTGGCCATCAGACTTGTATCAGAGTGTGTGTGTGTGTGTGTGCGTGCGTGCGTGTGTGCATGTGTGTGTGCGTGCATGTGTGTGTGTGTGTGTGTGCGCGCGCATGCGCGCGTGTGTGTTATATATTAAAGCTGCCTGTGGAATCTGAACTGTGGCAACTGATCCTCTTAACCGTGTCAGGTGGGAGGAGATCCATATGTATTTTCCAGCTCCGTGACCCCTCCTGAACCTTGCTGTTCACCGGTTCACATTTAAAATCAAGTGTGCAATCCACCATGAACACCGTCTCTGTCTGGGGAGAGGAGGGGACGTCTAGACTGGTCCGAGTCAGACTGACTAGACTCTGGGGCTGCTGGGTGAGGCTGCACACCTGTGGGGCATTGGCCAATCAAGGCCCCCAGGTTAAACCAGCCACCACCACACACACACTCAGGAGGAGCGCTAGCATGTCAGCACGTACCACCTGCTCTGCTTGTTCAAACTCTACAATAAACCGGTTTAACCATCCTCTGCCTGTGTCCTACTGTTGGAGAAGCCCTGAAAAGCCACTGTAGGTGGCACGTAGCAGAGGAAACCGCCACAATGGCCGAGGAAATGTTCATCCTTTGTTTGTTTTTGGTTTTTGACCCATTTCAAAGCTACAAGGCATATTTAACTCAATGCACTGCGTAGCAATATCACCTATACGACGCATATGTTGAAACCAATGGCATCCTACTTAGAGATACAGCGGCAAGAAAGAGTGTGTGCAGAATACATGCCTGAGGTTATAATGCAATAATTAAAGAATAATAACGAGCCAATCAGTGTGGTCATGTTTGGCTGGCACCTCGCCCTGACCTAGATCTCTGACAGTAAAGAGCCGCTTCCTAAAGCACCGTGAGGCTGCCGTCAGCAGAACGGGCTGCAGGGCTGCAGGGCTGCTGCGCGCCCAGAGAGATAAGTGTCAGATTGGACCTGGCCTGAGCCTTTTGATGCAGCACAAATCCCCCCTGAGCCTGTTTAGACGATCTGTACACATTTGAATAGCCAACACAGGCTCACTGTTGCTCATATGTTTTAATGCATACTTCTTCCTCAAAATAAATGTTTTGAATAAGCCACCAGCACCGATAAACTGAGGCCAAATGTGGGTTTTTGGGTGTTTTTTTCGGGTTATTATTTTTTTAATTGCCCCTTTTTTTTTAAATGAATAATGTCAATGTGTTTTTGTAATTTTGTTTTATACATATAGTAACGGTGATATACGAACACAAAAATGAATACATTGAATTTGGAATGAAATTTAAATTGTTTGTTGTTTAAATTGTTTTTTTATTCGTGATACCTTTTTATTACTTTTTATTTATGTTCCAAATATTTTCAACACTCTTATTACTTGAGTCTTCAAATGGCATCAAATGTTTCTCAGCAGTTTGATAAAAACAAACCAACCTGCTAGAGGTCTTAACTGAGCAACGCCATAGCTAATACGTGCTACGGTATTGCTCAGATGCTCAGCCAGCGATATCACGCTGTTGGGAACAATACAACGAACAGTGAACAAATAGGGGCAAATACCTGCGTTTTGAATTTCCTGCTACACCTGATCTACACTTCTTTTTTGGGATTAGATAAGCAAACCAAACTAACTAGCCACGCGTCTGACAGATGGCTATCACTCCCAAAACCACAGATGACTTTAGATTAGTAGCCCTCTGGAAACACAGCGGAAACAAGAAGATTATCCCAAATGAGGTAACTGAAATTACCATTATTACATTTGTCCATATAGTATCACTGGTCTACTGCACAGATGGATGGACATAAGTGCCACACTTTCTCACTTAACGAGCAGTAGCATTGTACACCACACAGTATGCGTGGTGCGTTAACCTTTTGTAAAAAATCAGATGAGACACTACATTATTCTTGCAATTCTATAACAAACAATTTTTTTTATGACAAAACATATTCTGCAAAGTCTGTTAAGACGAAGCGTTATGAATGGCACCGGCCTAAGCTTGTGTAACTATAACAAAGCGCTTAACGGTCATGTGAGTGACTGACATTATTCCAATCATCTTCAGTGGGAGCCCCACCCGCCCCCCCCCCCCCATCACCTCCAGCACCACCTCAAAGGCTCATCTACTGACTGCTGACACAGGCATTACTCACTGGGTTAAAGCAGCTCTTTGGCTGCAC
>OOFB01000630.1:7534-21191 GCA_900323305.1 Trachyrincus murrayi
GGTGTGTGTATGTGAGTGTGTGTGTGTGTGTATGTGTGTGTATGTGTGTGTGTGCATGCGTGTGTGTGCGCGTGTGTGTGTGTGTGTGTGGGTGTGTGACATGTGACAGAACAACAACAGTTAATATCCTGCCTGTGCATCGCAGTGTGGCCAGTGTCAACTGTGACAGGCCTCTAGCCAGCAGGGTGGCAGAAACTGTATACCCCTGTCTATTCGAACACAGACTTTATACCCCTGTCTATTCGAACACAGACTTTATACCCCTGTCTATTTGAACACAGACTTTATACCCCTGTCTATTTGAACACAGACTTTATACCCCTGTCTATTTGAACAGATCTATTTGAGTCTATTTGAGCAGAGCAGATCCTCTGAGTCAATGCTGCCCCACGCTTTTATTTTGGTTCTTTTCGTTGTGTAACAAAAATGATGTAAGCTGATTAACATGGTCTGCTTATATGACCTATATACAGTTCTTCTAAGATAAAAGCCCCAGCCCTTTCATCTTTTTATCTTATCTTGGTACACGATACTCAGGAGAGGCTCGTGGTTAGGGTGTTCGCCTTCCAGCTGAAAGGTTCTGGGTTCTTTGAACCCCATTGTCCATGGTCTATTTATGGGCATCTAGCAACCCTACCTGGCCCTCCTTACTGACATGTATCTAAAATTCACTGCAATTTGTTTCGGAAAAAAGCATCTGATAAATGACTAAATGAAAATTGGAAGAACTGTAAGAACTGTATACGTCGTATAGTAACACATGCTATTCATCTTGCATGAACTTGCAAGAAAGCCTTAAGACACACATTGGAAGGAATACAGATGCTCTCCACTGTACCACGACGGCCTAGCAGGCAGATGAATTTACTGACCACCGAGTCTTATAAACTATTCCTGCAAGTCATTCCGCTGGGCCACAGGCCCTTCTAGACAGATACTGTCTTTGGCTCATAGACTTTATAGGTTGGCTTTTGTCATGGTCCTGAACATATAATGGATGGAAAAAATGACAGAAGTGTAGGGTTGTAAGAGGACGGGGTCTTTATTGCAGAAGTAATCGACTACACTTCCTTAACCTCTGTCTAGACTGAGTTACCCAACCCAGTGTGTCATATGGAATATATGCCCCGACCCCACGGGAGTGGAATGAGTCTGAATTTAACTTCCTGCTCCACTGCGGAAGATATTTGGGAAGATATTTGAAGGAACCATGTAGAAAAAACGTTGTACGCATATGCTATCGCGCTGAGCTAGATTTCTACTTTCCATCTGGAAATGTTTAAAGAAAAATACCATCACTGCTCTACTTCTTATGTGTGGTAGTAAGTCCCTTGAAAGGTGCTCGCTAAAAGTATGCCGCTCATACCATGTATCTTTTGAAACAGTTTACAAGATGAATAGATTTGCTTTTTTTTGTAAGAGAGGACTCCCCAAGGCATTGCCCTTTTAAATGTTTCTCTCTTTCCAGTATTTATTAAACAACATCAAGTGGATAGATGTGAAAAGAAATACGCTAAGTTCTCTATGGGGACTCCCTTAATCTCACTCTTAACCTCGCTTACCGGGAATAATCTCGCCGAGAGACAAATCGCTGTGTTTTGTTTTCGACGTTCTGGTCGCTCCCGGAGTAGATGTAGAAGCGCTCCATGTGAGCTCAGGCGATGAGGGGTTGTTTGGAGGTCAGGGCTGGGAGCCTGCAGAGGAGAAGGGGTGCCAACAATGTCTGGGAAAGGCCAGGGCAGAACACTCCTTGGACAATGGACCTGCTTGTCTTCTCGCCTTTGACCCAGGGTATGAATATTGTCAGGCCTGTCGTCCTACAATGTTAGCCACTTTACTAATGAACGCGTTTTATCACAAGGTCCTGGGAGAAAAGGGGGGGGGGGGAATCACTGCCTTGTTAATAAGTGTGCATTCCTCAGTGACAAATAAATAAGTAAAAATATTTTTAAAAAAAGGGAAAATTGCTGATGCCCCAGAAAACACACCCTTGTAAAATTGTAAAAAAAAGTCTGGAAGCTCTTTTGTCCATTCTCTACCTTCCTGGATGAATGTACATAGGACAAAAATAAGAATCTCCTGCACTATATATATATACCCCCCGAATACTGTTACTGTTATACTCAAAAAACATAGAGAAGAGAAAAGCCTAATTAATTGTGAGTGGGCCCCTGCTCGGCAGCTCTGCACCACATCACTGAGCATGCAGGAAACCATAGACTCTCTGACTGTCTGTCGCCCACTCGGTTGAGCAGCTTTTCACCATAAACATCCCTGGTAGTCAGTAGGTGGGGAGGGGTGGTGGTTGGGGGTGCCGGGGTGGGCTTGGCTGGGTGGTGGTGGTGGTGGTGAGGCGGGGTAGCCTTTGACCGGGCCTCCCGCTGTACCAGAATAAATTGGTGATATGAATGGGTAACATGGGCTGTGCTGTAGGAATTCATCATTTTTTATGACCCGGGCCTCGACAATATACTGTGTTCATGGTGTGAGAATTCAATATTATACTGGTGTTGGTTTCACAAAAGCCTGACATGGGAATAGACTATTTTTAGTGCGGGGGGACATCTTTCTAGAGTGTTATTTGTGTTTGAAAATGGAAAAACTTACATATACCCTGGAAAGTAAGAAAATAAAATCATGATTTGACAATTTCCCGCATCCCCCAGCCCTATATTCTCATCTTCAAGGTCAGGGCCGCTGTTCCCCCTGTTTTTAGACGAGTGAATTTAGATTTCATACAGCAGAATAATACGGGTAGATCCTAAAATATAGGGACTCTGGCACTTGTGCCCCTTGAGCAGTCAGTTGGAGTGGATGAGGTGGGGGGTTGACTGCTGAGGAAGCCGACAAGGTCCCCTTACCTCCAATCTCCTCTCCTGGACCCTCCTTTACCGTTGAAGCGGCTGTCAGGAGAATATCCAAAAAAATAAATAAAAAAAGGAACAAGTCACCGAGTAAATAATGAAAAAAAAAAATGAAAATAAGGAAAATAAACTGTGGTGTGGCTGACAGCTGCTGTGACTGCGTTTCTATTGGAAGACCAAGAGGTTCTTCCTTCCACAGAGCCCAGGACGGCGGTGGAGGAGACGGGGCTGGTGGAAACGTTCCGAACGCCGTAAAGAGATTAAAAAAATATATATATTCCTTTTTTTTTTTTTTGTGTGAATACCATCTATCATGGCGCACAGCGGGCACAGCCTATTACAGTCGCACGACGTTGCAAAAATGTGAAGTGTTGAGTCGGGAGGATAAAGTAGGGGTGCAAACGTGTGCTTGAGTAAACGAATACTCAAATCATAAACAATTACACAAATATTGTAATTTTTTTTTACAATTACAAATGCATGATATATTATGTTGATATGTATTTTGGCAAGGTCTCGGAGCAGGATATATCATTAAATAGTCAAAAGCCTTCGCATCATTCGTTGTTGTTGAGCCGCTGTATAAAATAGGTTCGTTCGCCATTGTTTAGTAGCTGGCAAGCGGAGTTCCCCACGCGTTCGACATGTTTTACAATAATGACCGCCCGCCAGGAACATCCTGACATAAAACTGGAAGTGATAAAGTATAGGAGGATAGCGCTGCCGTGGTGGTGTATTAAAAATAAATCACACAATCACACAGCTTCTTTATGGAGTTTGAACGCCTTTAAGTTAGAAAGATATTGGATATTCACGCTCTGAATTAGCGATGTATATATTTCGAAATGTGTAAATTAGTGGAAACTATCATGAACATAAAACACAATACAAAACTAGTACTCGCTGAGATTTGGACCGTGTATTTGATTATAATTTTTTGGTATTTCTTGCTTTGGGAAAGTTTGGGTAGCCTACTGGCATAAAATGCAGCGGGCCGTATTAATGGCCCACCACTATGGAGGATCTAGGATCACAGGTTTTGGCTCTGAAACACAGTTAGTGCAAATATTAGGACAATTGGCCCGGCCAGGGAGACGATCCACTTGCAAAGAAACACATCTTGTGGTGCCGCTTGTTGTCATTATGGGGATCTAGCTCTCTGTTTCAACCTGTAGGGGTGGTGAGCATTGAAGCAAGAAATGCCCTGAAATGATTCATTCATTTAACTATTTCACTGACGGTCAATATCAAGGTAATACCATTGACAATGCTAGCATGAGCTACATAAGCATCAGTACAGTAAGCAACTCTGCTGCTTAAACAAATTAGCATTGCATAAGGTGCCATAGCCGTCAGGTAGGCCTACTTTTATAACGGCTTTTATATACCATCTGAATATTATTACTGAATTTAAACTTTGTCTCTACTCCTCTTTCCATTTCAGCGCTTTATTTTCCCTCCGAAACCTAATGATGCACCTCGAAAAACTGACTTCAACTGCAGGCCATGGAAACAAATTGGGCTTCTGCTTCTACTTTAATGTGGAGCTTTACTCTGCTTGCTAAAGTGAGAAAGTCTCTGTTTGCACTGGGAAAGCTAAAAGCTGACAGGGTTTCTGCGTTCCCCTGGTCTCCATGACGAGGTTATGAGTATATCCCCCTGACAGATGACCTATTTCAGACCTCCCATTGTGCCTAGCGAGGGATTTAAGTAATCCCCCTGTCCTAGTAGACCCTGTTGTTACCTGTCATCAAGTGTTACAATTGTAAATGTCACCGCTAATTGACTGTGCGTTGACCTTTCCATCAAGGTATCCAATCCCATTATATTGAGCAGTGTCACCGCTGCCACCGACGGCAACGTTGTGCATGCTTATTGGGTATTACCTGGACCGTCTTGCACTCAGGGGGCCCTGGGCCTCACTAACAAGGACCGGTGACTGGAGTAAGAAAACATTGACTACCACCTTGAAACACTGTCTCCCATTGCTGTATCGATTCTTAAAGCCAAGTCGTATTGATGTTTAACGTACAGTTGTGTTGCTTGTTGTCCCAGGTGCAATCCTTTGCTCGCTAGGATGTTCAGTATTGCGCTGTTGTTAAAACACTTGTTGAATACTGAATTTCAACAAAACATATCTGATTGAATAGCCCTTGCCCATCCACATGCGCCATGCTAGACAGACAACTCAGGTAGGTAGGGAGGTAGGCTTAAGAAGTAAATCCAGAAAGCGGAGGAGCAACAGATCTGATCTTTCAGCTCTCCACGTAGCCCGGTGATCCATCATGTAGCTGGCACTTGACTGACCACAGTGCTCCGGGTTCCTCGCATGGTTGGCCGTCGCAGTATCTGCTGCGGGATTAGCCTGTAAATCACCTCAGGGCTTCACAAATGGGGCACTGAGGGAGAAGAAGAAAAAAACAAACCTGGGGCACCCAGGAGAACAGCGACTTTACATTTCAACCTCCGCCAACCTCTCATATTTCAGCATTGCTGTGTGCGATGGTGATGATGAAGCTCATGACTTCTCCATTAACATCCACACTTACATGGGAAGGCAGTGGATCCATCTTCCCCCTTGACAGAGAGGCAGGAGGCAGGCAGGGAGCGGGGCTTCGCATGGCTGGCTCTCTGTGTTTGGGATTCATTCTCCCCCGACTGGATTGATGGTGTTTGTACATTGATTCCTGGTTAACGGGTGATTAAGATGACACTTGTGGCCCGATGACAGATGAAGGTGTGTGTGTGTTTGTATACGGGTGTGTGTGTGTGTGTGTGTGTGTGTGTGTGAGAGAGAGCAGGATTTGGCAGGAGTTTTCCTTTGCATTTTATTCCTACATACACAGGTTAGACATTAGTTGAGACCTCTACTAATCTGTCTCCTCACTCCCTGTTAACTTTTCTTCTGTAAGTGAGGCAAGGCTACGGCCTACCGACCCTGTGAATCACTCTGCTAAAGCCAATGAGTAACATCTTTGGATCACCCCGCATTGTCCAAGGTTTTCTGTTTGCATTATAGCCCAAAAGAAACCTGGCATTTGTTGACGGGAAAACATAGTTCAAGGCGTAGATATAAATGTGTTTAGATGTTAATATATGCTGTTAAAAACCTGGACTCAACGTGGCAGACATTTCAAAATATGCTTGCAACAAAATGTTTTGTAGCACGTTTTGCAACACATTTTAATTACACAGGAGATGACACAACAACAACAACAACAACAACAACAACACAACAAAAATGCTGAGTACAAAAGAGCTCACAGAAGAAGCTAGCAAAACAAAATCTCAGCCAGAGACAGTCTGTCTCTGTCGTTCTGTATGTCTGTCTTCCCTTCCACCGTGTCATCTCTGTGATTTTTTTCATTTCATTTGCCAGAAAAGTTCCTCATTGTGCCTGCTGTTCATTTGTTGGTAGTTTGAAATGATTACCGTAGGTATTGTTTTTTTTGTTTTCCGTTTTATTGTTCTTGTTCAAATGAAGCAATCGCAAGCCATGAAAGTTCTGTCTGGAAACTCAAAATGTTGTTGCTCGGTACTCTGAAGAATAGTTACTTGTGCACAAACATTAAGACAGTAGCGGTGGATCTAGCAGCAGCTGCGGTGGCGCTAGCGGTTATAATAGCATAGCAAGTGTCTTTGACAGTAAAGTAGCCTCCATGCATTCACCAACTCTGTGCCGCAATCACACCTCTCCAGCACCCCATTGGTGGACAACTTGCGTCCTGCAATCAGGACTCTAAAATAGCTGTTATGCAATTATGTAGTATGCATGAATATGCTTATCATGGCCGTTTTTCTCCCGTTATACGAGCTGATTTTTACATTGGTCTCTGAACCTTTTCTTGTCTCCTTTAGGCTCTCGATGCTGCAGGGCTAGCCTCGGTGAAAACACACACACACACACACACACACACACACACACACACACACACACACACACACACACACACACACACACACACACTCCACAGACACAGGCATCCATCATTCACCTGCTTGGGGATAAAGAAGGTCGTCTTATTTCATCCGTGGTTTGATTCGCTCGTACCTGGGCTGTGTTTTATATGTCGCTGTCTTAAAGGTAGCCATTGTGTTGTGTCAACGAAAAAAGAACAAAAAACCGGGAGACGCTAGGAAGCAAAAACAGCCAATTTGAACAGGAACAAGGACATGCTCCCTCCATCTCTCTCCCTCTCTCGCCCACGCACGCATGCCCACACCGAAAAAATAGACCTGGAGAATCTTTCTGCCGTCGAGCATCGGTGCAAAGGGCTCATTTGCATAGAACATCCCTTCTTTTCAGCAGGTAGGCCTCTCTGATTTATGATGACCCCCATAAAGAGTGGCAAGCGCGGGATGGAGGCCGGGGTGACAGATGCAAATTGTCTTTGGGATTTATTGTTGAGCAACCCCTGGTTTACAAGGTTAGGGAGTGCTGGGGACAAAGGCTGTTAAGGGTGCTGTGGTGTACCCAGCGGCGTTACATCCATGTTTACCCATCCATCTATCTAATACGTAATACTATAAGAGAGCCATTTGTATTATTACATCCCCCCCCCCTTCCCCCTGAATTTTAATACAAAAGTGGAAAATCGGAAAGTGAGTCAGATGCTATGGTTCAACATGGCTTATTCTTGTATGTTTAAGATTTTATGATCAAGGTATTTTTCAGTTGAAAACGGTTCTGTTCGGGTCTCACGAAGTGTTGGTGAACATTTCCGTGTTATTTTTGACTAAAATGTATAAAGTTGTTAAACAGGGGAAATTCTCTGTAAAATAGAAGAAGTCTGCTACTTCCGGCTAGAAACGCTTTTCCAGGGTGGTAGTTTTCTACTGGTTGCCATCTCTGCCCAAGCAAGTGTGGGGTTTGACAAGGCCCCCCCCGCACCTGCTCCTATGGAACCCAATGTGTCCATTTTTTCTAAAACCTTTACAACGATGTCACGACTGCTCAGATCGCACTTTTGGAAACTCGTAGGTGGAGGTTCTGCTACTAAAGCGGGGGTTTACTTACCCTTTACTATAAGTCTATGCAGCTGCATCTTGCAATCTATGAGGTAAATTGTATGAGCTAAGTCGGATGTACAGTTTCCCCAGTGGTCGTTCAACTTTCATTGTGGCAAACTGATAATGAAACACATCGTTCTTCTTGTTTTAACGCTGTATTCGGCGTCTACCAGGACCTCGAAAGCTTTTAAAATGGTGTAGAGGGTGGTGATACAAAACCTCTGTCCCCTAAATCAATTAATACATGAGCAAAGTAAAAAAAAAAGTGGCAAAAATCTGAATTGCTGATTTTTCCACAGTAAAAAAAAATGTGATGCCTGCCATTTCTAAAGGTTATCATCAGCGGAATATGAAGTTATTTTGCACTCACGAGGCAAGATGGACCTTCTTGAACATGGAGTGTTCATTTAATGCTAAAAGTGGTAGTGTGAGTGAATTACTCACCCCACCCCCACCATCATGTCTGATATGTCTTCACTGACTCATAAATAAGGCTTGTCTCTAAAAGCTGCGGCATACTTTCAGTATCACTAATGCATTCTTCTTCTCTTGTTTTTTTCCTCCATGTGGTGAACTTTACTGGCCTATCATTTGCATCTTAAGGTAAGACAATTATTCAGTTTTTTTCTTCCAGTTAGCTCATGGTAAGATTAAGATAAAAACCATTTAATAATTGTGATTGATAGATTTTTTTTTTTTTAACTAATTAGCAAATTGTTACATTACTTTATTCAATTATGAGCCTGGGTATAATTCTGGGTATAATTTATTATTTTATTCTATTATACCTGCTGCTTGAAAATCGCTATTTAGTTTGTGTGCTACCCACTGTTTGTTAGATTACTGACCACGGAAACAAGTCACCATGCAGTGTTTGCTCTAAATATCTGCCTATGAATTAGTTCTGAACTCCATGTCAAACCACTATATTTACCTCGCAAACTGCTGCTAAATTCTATTTTGGAAGTATGTTTTGTAGTGCACACCATCATTAAATATAATGGTATCTTCTAGAAGCTTCCGCACAATACCCAAAATGGTAACATTAGAAGTAAGGTTACCATTGGGGAGTTCAGTCGAGGACTTGAACACAGTCTAGGCTACGACAGCAAAGACAGTAGATCTCTGGTATACAACACTTTTATGTATGCCCTCACAGTATTAAACGACGCTTTGGATAACAGTGTCCACCAAAGGGCATATATATTTTGATAGATTATATTTTACAACACTAAAGAGAGTGACTGGACATTGTTAAGGATGACAACAACAAAAGCAAGCTTGTAGGATCATATTTTACGATTGTTATATAATAAGGTAAGGTTGCTTTGTGGAAGTGCTGGTCATAAGGACATATGTGCATATCTATTACATAATCACATTCTGTTTTTTTGTTGTTGTCCATCCTATGAACCTCTTCACGGAGAGAGGCAGAGGTCATTTGAGGTCATTTCCATCCTTTATCAGTCTGAAGTTCCAAGGCTGAATAAGTTGAACACAGATCAAAGTTAATTCAACATTGCATACTCCTCCTACTCGACCTACAATTCTATCCTCCCTGATATGTTTTGTTTATTTTTCTTGGCTTCCTCCTTCAGTAGGGAGACTGCCATGGGGGAGTCAGAAGAATAAGTTGTCAGCATTTTTGTCATACTTACTAATACTAATAATGACCACACACACACACACGCGATAAAGCCCATCTTCTCTTCATAACGCAAGGGGATTTCTTCACTCATTAAATGAGAATATTTAGAATGGAAATTATAGCAATATGATTCATGTGTGACCTTGGACACACATGAGTCGCGCGCACACACACACACACACACACACACACACACACACACACACACACACACACACACACACACACACTGCAATTGAGACAGGCAACTACTGTGTCTGTCCCTGGGTAGTACTTGACCTGAAGTCATCTCGGCTGCCGTCTTGGCTAACTCCGTTGGCTAACAGTTACACCCACAACAAAGAGGATGAAGCTAGCTCCCAACAGTTACACCCACAACAAAGAGGATGAAGCTAACTCCCAACAGTTACACCCACAACAAAGAGGATGAAGCTAACTCCCAACAGTTACACCCACAACAAAGAGGATGAAGCTAACTCCCAACAGTTACACCCACAGTTACACACACAACAAAGAGGATGAAGCTAACTCCGAACAGTTTGGAGTTAGCTTCATCCATACAAGCAGGCCTTTCGGACAGCAAGTGTAACTGTATAAGCATAATGTATGTGTATCATGGTGGCGTCCCATCTATTTTAGCAAAATGGGTTGATATATCACACTGTAGGCTTCATCTAGAGAACATCCACATTATTCCCTCATGGTAATATGGTCAAGTCCGTCTACTCCTGTTCCAATTAAAGGAACGTCACGCTGTTGAGTCTTGTAGCGATCACGGCTGCACCGTTGCTTCTTTTGACCCGTTCTAATATGCCGAACAAGCTCCATCTCACAAATTAAAAAACGGTTATGTTCGTTAAGACGTCTTTTGGAACCCGTCATACTCGAGATAGTGATCGACCATGACACTTTTTTGACATTTTTTTTTGCTTGATCTGATTCAGGTTTTGTGTTGCTTCGTTGGTCTCTATGTAATGTAGCATGGCAAATAGCCGCAATTATGCCTTGTCTGCAACAGACATTTCTCATTTGCACAGAACGTGGATCATTTTATATTGTGATATTACTAACCCTTATTGGGGAGGATGTAGATTAAGCACCATCTGTGGCTACACGGACAATGCATTTTTACTGCACTTTAACGGCATATAAATGTATTATTATTTAATAAAAAGTGATCACAGATCATGCCTGTATCCTGGCTAATATGTGCCTCTAAAAGCGCGTGTGTGCGTGTGCGTGCGAGAGAGAGAGAGAGAGTGTGTGTGTGTGTGTGAGAGAGAGAGAGTGTGTGTGTGTGTGTGTGTGTGTGTGTGTGTGTGAGACCCTGTGATGGACAGGTGTCTGCTTCACGCTTCACGGCCGGCAGTGACAGGTTCCAGCACCGCCACACAGACCTGAACAGGAATTAATTTCTATAGAGGATGAATGAATAGCTAGCGGTGAGACACGTGTGTTTTTGAAAGAATGGAGCGCACATGCTAGTCCACGGCGTACAAGTAAATGTGCAACTGGATGTTCTCCAATGATGAGGTGAACAAAAAGGAAAAGTGTAGCCTTGTGGTCCAGCTAAATTTAAGCACCAGTGTGTGTTGGTGGTTGAGCAGTATAGTGAAGGGAAAAAATCCTTCAGGGAGAGAGAGACGGAGACAGTGAGAGAGAGAGTGAGAAGTGCTATAATGTAAAAATATTGCTGCACATTTTGAATATTATGATATGCATACTGTATAATCGCACATTTCTCCATATTGACCCACACGTACCAATCTACCTTCATCTGGTGACGACCTGCTCACCCGGAGAAGTTAGGGGTCAAGCGTCAAACCCAGGTGGAGACGACCGTCAAATCAGGGAGCCGCTAGCCGCCATGCATGCGTACTGTTTCACATCCTGGGTTTGTGGCGCATGCAAATACGCATTTGTCCGCATTTCCTCCCATTATGATGTTTTCAGGAGTTAACTCTGTTCCGCTCTTGTCGTCGCAATCACTTTGACTTGATAAATAATTCACGCGGTTGACATACCTAAAACATGCCCAGCTCATGAATAATTGGTAGGCTGGAGGGTTATTTTCTGCTGCTGTAAACTGCCACAGAGCTGCACTGACACACTGAATTCTCCGGTTTTCTATAATGTATGGAGAGAGAAATGGAAAAAACATGGGCTTGTAAGGAGGGAATAGAGAAGAGAGAGGGGGGCATATCAAATGTAAATGTGTGCTGTCTAGAGAGCTCAACTCCTTCCTATAGCCTCCTCTCCTCTGCCCTCCACTATTCTCTACCTTCTTCTCCTCTCTTCGCCTCTCCTCTCCCGCGCTCTCCTTTCTCCGCCTCTCCACTGCTCCTGCTCTCCCACCCTCTCCTCTCTGCTCCTCTCCTCTCTGCTCCTCTCCTCTCTGAAGGGGAGGAGAGCAGAGGAGCAGAGGAGAGGAGAGAGTGGCAGAGGAGAGGCTCGCCACTCCTCTGCCACTCTCTCCTCCCCTCTCCTTTCTCCTCCTCGGCTCTCCTCTGCCACTATCTCCTCTCTTCTTTCCTCTCCCTGTCTTCTCCTCCTCCTACTCCTCCTCCTCGTCCTCCTCCTCCTCTCCTCCCCTCTCTCCCCGCCCCAGAGATACTAAAGCCAGGCTTCTGTTTGACATGGATGAGTAGAAGATTTTATTTTTCTCTCTCTCTCTCTCTCTCTCTCTCTCTCTCTTTGCCCTTGTCTGTTCACATCCCTGAATAGATTTCACAGTTGTCTTGGCAGGCTGAACACCAGCCACCAGCCCACCCCACCCCACTGCATATGTCGGTACTCCATTGTTGCGCATGATGTACCCCCCACCCCCCACACACACACACACACACCCCCGACCCCTTCCCCCGCACCCGACCCCTTCCCCCGCACCCGGCCTTGAAGCCAATAGGTTTTTTTGTCTTCTTCTTTGCAAGAGGAGTGGATAGGCCTGACTGGCTAACACAAGGTCAAGGGAGCACGGGGGTGCATGCAGGGGTAATATTAGGGTGTTAAGCTACTGTTCTGACAGAGGGAACGGAAATAACCACAGACTTACTGACACACAGTCCGCTGAGCTTGGACAGTTAGCCGTGAGGTCCTGGTGCGTGAGGTCTTACGCCGCTTAACATTTGGAGACGTTTTATTCCTGCCCCAGCTCTCTCTCTCTCTCTCTGTCTCCACTCATCTCTCTCTCTCTCTCTCTGTCTCCACTCATCTCTCTCTCTCTCTCTGTCTCCACTCATCTCTCTCTCTGTCTTGCTCTCCCCCTCTCTCTCTCTCTCTCTCTCTCTCTCTCTCTCTCTCTGTCTCCACTCATCTCTCTCTCTCTCGCTCTCTCTCTCTCGCTCTCGCTGTGTCTCTGTCTGTCTTGCTCTCCCCCTCTCTCTCTCTCTCTCTCTCTCTCTCTCTCTCTGTCTCCACTCATCTCTCTCTCTCTCGCTCTCTCTCTCTCGCTCTCGCTGTGTCTCTGTCTGTCTTGCTCTCCCCCTCTCTCCCTCTCTCTTTGTCATGCTCGTTCGTGCACACCACACACTCGAGACGGTACGGCTATACAGAAACTGTCATGCAAGGGTTTTGCAGTAAAAGGTATGCCTGACGGGAGAGTGCCTGAGTCAAAAGAATAAGAAAGTGGGAGAGATGGGCGAGATGGAGGGAGAAGAGGAGTGGAGGAGAGAGAGGAGGGAAAGATCGAGTTGTAGCGAGAGTGAGACAAATTCGATTGTTATGCAATGAAATTGATTCCAGAATATGATGATTTTTTGGAATGAATATAGGAGTTTGAATTGATACCATAGCTAGCTTTTCGGTCTCCGCCAGCTTCTCATTTGGCCTCTATGGGCCCTCTATCCAGCATATGGATTCAAGAGTCCATAATAGTGTTCAGTGTAGAACGGGCTGCAATTCTTTCCACTGGTTTCATGCAATGTTTTTTCTCTGTGCCAATGCCAGATCACCTGTCTGTCTGTCTACCATCACCTGTCTGTCTGCAGACAGACAGACAGACAGGTGATGGTAGACTGACAGACACGTGAACGTGGACAGGGTTGTCTGAGTTCATCTTAGCTCCATTACATTAGTGTGAAGTATTTCATTCAGGAGTGGGTCCGCAGGCCATCGATGGTTTCCCGCTGGTGGAGTT
>OOFB01000633.1:1118-11572 GCA_900323305.1 Trachyrincus murrayi
ACCCTAAGCCTAACACTGGGTACTATACCCTACTGTAATCATAACCCTAACACTGGGTACTGTACCATACTTTAACCCTAACCCTAACACTGGGTACTGTACTATAGCATACCTAACTAACCCTAACACTGGGTACTATACCCACTAACCCTAACCCTAGAGGTACTATAGCCTACTGTAGGGTATAGCCTACTATAGCCTCTGTAGGGTACTATAGCTACTGAGAGGTACTATAGTCTACTGTAGAGAGGTACTATAGCCTACTGTAGAGGTACTATAGTCTACTGTAGAGGTACTATACCCTACTGTAGCTTAGAGCGGTTTGTAGAAAGGTCACTTCATGTTCCTCCCTCTCCTCCAGTGATGACAGAGTTCTCAGGGAGTGTTATGGTTCCTGTCCCCCCCGTGGAGAGGGAGTCGTGGGGGGCCATTGCTGGCATTGTGGTCCTGGTTCTCCTGGTGGTCCTGCTGCTGACGCTGCTGCTGCTGTACAGACGGAGACAGAAGGCCAAACACAACAACACCCCCACCGTCTCTTTCTCCACCGGCCGCACCACCAGTTCTGAGTACGCTGTCCCAGGTAGGCAGGGTGCTGGGGGGAGGTGGGCGGGAGGTGAGCGGGTGGGCGAATGTAAGTAGGGGGTTCTCGGGGATCTATGTACATCAAAGGACATCAAGCATACATATAATATAACTTACATATTTACAACAGCGACTGACTTCAAACTGTTATTTGGCTGAAATGTGCTGTGTCCTGTTTGTTGAGCTCTTCTGCGTCCTGATTGGCTGATTGGATGCTGTGTGTTTGTCAGACGTTCCCTACAGTTACCACCGCTACTACTCCAACCCCAGCTACCACACCCTCAGCCAGAACCCCCCACCACTCCCCCACCTGCCCAACAACCACCACCGCTGCATCAAGGCAAGTCTCACCTTCATGTTCTCTAGGTTCTCCTCTTTACAGAGGAGGTTCTCCACTTAGAGAGGAGGAGGAGGAGGTTCTCCTCGTTAGAGATGAGGAGGTTCTCCACTTAGAGAGGAGGAGTAGGCGGTTCTCCTCGTTAGAGATGAGGAGGAGAAGGTTCTCCTCGTTAGAGATGAGGAGGTTCTCCTCTTTACAGAGGAGGAGGTTCTCCACTTAGAGAGGAGGAGGAGGAGGAGGAGGATCTCCTCGTTAAAGATGAGGAGCTTCTCCACTTCTCCACAGAGGAGGAGGATGAGGGTAGAGAATAATAAGTAAATAGTAGTAGTGGTAGTAATATAAAGTATAGTCATTTATATTATAATATAGTAGTAATATAAAGTATAGTCATTTATATTATAATATAGTAGTAATATATAGTATAGTGTAGTAGTAGTAGTAGTAGTAATATATAGTATATAGTAATTTAATTCTAATATAGTGTATAATATGATGCTATGGTGTTGTCGTGATGATTTTCAGAACACCAATCAGCAGCGTTTGTGCAGCGTGAATAACAGAGAGGGGCGGAGCCTGTTTGGTGCTGAGAGCAACGCAACGCTTCCTGCCGACTGGAAACACCAGGAACCACGCACACACCCAGGTACGCACACACACACACACACACACACACACATGTATTATTTTGTACCTTTACATTAATTTGATTAGTTGGTATAAAAGTAAGGTTTCATTATCTTTATTTCCTGGACAGAAACCAATAAAACTGTTTTGGTATCAATTCTACATATCTCTGCCTTTTATTTGCTCAAAATGTGACTTTAAAATATATTATTCATCTTTCAGGAGCTTTTGGGATTGATCGCAGCTACAGCTACAGTGCTAGTCTGGGGAAATACTGCAACAAAGGTAGTATATCTTACAGTATTAGGCTATTAAAGTGCCAACGAACCCAAAATCGTGTTTCTTTTTTTGTTTCAAACGTCTTAGTATGTCTTTGTAGCGGACGACCCTGCTACCCTTTTGCTGGGCTCCTCCCAACACCAGGACACGGGTAGTTGATGAGTAAACCGGTTTATTGCAGAGTTGGATAATGGTTTGCAGGGAGCACAGGTGGTACCTAAAATGAAAAAAAAACAACAACCCCCAAACCCCATTGTTCCCACACCTCCCCGGTGTGACCAGCCAACCGATCTGTGTCCGAGAGGGTTAAGCTAGCTTAAAAAAAAGTGTCCGAAAGTTGGTGTGGGTCATAACTATGGGGATAACACCTCCTTCCTAGAACATTCAGCCCAACATTTATTTTTTTATTTCATAGTGTTTGAATTCAAGCTGAAACAGGGGGTTCACTTACACTTTAAACACTGTAAATAGAGGCCTTTACTTTGGAACGCCGTAAGCCTGTAGTTATGGTCGCGGCCGTAACTACAGACAGCGAACAGGCTTGTTTTAAGAGCCAATCAGTGAAGAGCTTGTTTTAAGCAGTGAGGTGTTGTGTTGGTGTGTGTGTGTGTGTGTGTGTGTGTGTAGACCTGAAGGAGGTGGCGAGTGCCAGCAGCAGCTCTCTGAACAGCGAGAACCCGTACGCCACCATCAAGGACCCCCCCGCCCTTGACCCCTCCCTCGGACCCCCGGAGTGCAGCTACATGGAGATGAAGGCCGCCGTGCAGCGAGACATCAGACCTCCACCCTTCGACCCCGCCCCCTTTGACCCCGCCCCCTTCGACTCTGCCTCCTCACGCAGGACGGAACACAGCTGGACAGGTAAGTTCAAGAATCCTTATTATTATACGCCTCTTAACCTCTCTTACTGGGAACTGAGGACACTAATTATGGTTTTGAAAGCAGAATTTTTTTCCCCTTCTTGCCTGATGCAAGACCTCAGCTGCTCAGCGACCTGGGGTCTCCGTTGTCGTATTTTGCGCTTCATATCGTGCCACAGGGGAGACAGGTTTGGACCGCGCGTCTGGACTGCAGGCCAGTTCAGCCCCTGCACTATCTGACTACGAAGCCAAGCTGTTGTGACATGTGCAGCGGGTGGCTTATGGCCATGCTCCTTTGCTCGTAAATGGCCGAAACCGTTGCTCCTTTTATACCCAATCATGATAGCATCACCTGTTACCTATTCACCCATTTACTTGTGGAATGTGAGGTGTCTTTGGAATGTTCCACAAGCTTCCCAGTCTTACGCTGCCCCTGTCCCAACTTTTCTGGGACGTGTTGCAGGCATGAAATTCGGAATTAGACCATACATTTACAAAAATCTATAAAGTTGATAAGAAAAAAAGCATGAATTGTCTTTCCTTTGTACTGGTTTCAATTCCATAAAAGATCATATTTTTGTAATATTTGTGTATATTCCAGAGTACCCGGAGCCGGACACCCAGAGCCACTACGACCTCCCGGTAAACAGTCACATCCCAGGACACTATGACCTGCCCCCCCTCCGCCACCCCCCCTCCCCTAGCAGGAGGACGCACCGATGACCAGGAGATGACCAGGAGGAGACCAGAAGGAAACCAGGGAGTTTTAGCCGATGTGTTGCTCGACCCTATGCGGTGAGCCCTTCACGTGGAAACAGTGGGATTTTACGCATTTTGGATTTCATTTACATTCTGGTTTGAAAAGAAAAAGGTTCAAATGTAATAAGCACAGAAAATCCGTACCTCTACATTTTAATTTTGAAGTAATAATAATGTAAAAGTACGTAAAAATACACACAGAACAAATATATGAAGATATATGTTTGCAGTATTCTGTGTATGTTGCCCTTGGTGTCAACATGTTGAGTATCAACGGCCGTGCACTACGTGCACTATACACACCTTGCATCCCCATGGTAGCACACGTTCATAAACACACTAGCCGTCACCATGGTGATGAAGACAACTAGTTACCTTGTTCCTTGTTGCTACGGTAATTAAGTAAAAAAAAGTGTTATTGGTGATTTCGAAAAAGCTACCTTCGGGCTTTGTCCACAATACGAGTGGAGAAGCAGTCCGTCTCGATGTTTTTAATGAACAAACAGTGCCCCCCTGTGGAGGAAGTTGGTACTTATTTTTACCACGAGAGACCTGAGGTCCAGAGCTACTAAGACGTCAATCATGAATCAATAATCATTCGTTCTTTGAGAACGTTCACCGTTCTGCAGGGGTCTAGTCCTCTAGCCACATTCACGACGATGAATTAACATTTCAATGCATTTCCACAGTACAATAGTCATAATGCAACACTAGATTATTACGGCATTTCGACGATCTTGTTGGAACCATTGAGTTGACCATGTTGACTTCTACCTCTATAACCCCATGTAGGCCTTGAATTGAGCTCTGAAAGAAAAGGACTTTCTTCAATATTTTATATGTGAATGTAACCAAGCAATGTGTTGTATATAGTGTAAATAAAACCACAGCATTTTCACTTGTTTTCCTGCTCCTTCTTAACTAATCAATAAGAAGAACAACAATGGGACAACAATGAGAACGTTTTTTTTTCCTTTATTTTGCATTTTTCTTTAAAAAACTAAAGCCCCATGACCTCATGGTTGTGGCTGTATGGCTTTGCACCGTAACATGAAATCAATTTAAACAAAAAGCACCTGAGCTGAATCAATAGATCTTTATCTAACTGTTCTCAAGTTGAAATCTTTCCACAATCAAACCTGCCAGGGTTGGACTGCAATGTATTTGGTTTCATGAATGTAAAAACTAGCTATGTAGCACCAAAAATACATACATATTTTGAAAAAAATACAATTTAAATGCTCTTTTTAAATGACAAAATATTTGAAAGTGTTTTTTGGCAAGAGATATATTGTAGTATTATATTGAGTTCACTCGACCACGGATACTAAAGCCAATCTAACTATTGGTATAAAAGTAGTACAAAAGCAAAAAGTGTAAAAATAATGAGAACTGAAGTACTATTTAGAGTAGAATCAGTCGAAGCTGCCAGACCAGTATTCAAGTCTCAAAGTCAGAAAGCATCCCCCTAACCTCTTAGCTCTAGCCCCTAACCCTAATCTTTAACCCTCTAAGAGTAGATCCTAAAAGCTCCCCACCACACTAGTCACATGACCACAGCGTTAATCATGTGACCTATAGCTCCTCCCCCTACACACTCCATGGAGGAGTGTCCTAGTTAGCGTCCGTGGAAATAAAGTATATAACACAAGTATAATATAAGAATAGAAGTATAATGTAGTAGAATATTTTGCCATGATGTTACACCTGTGAGGGTAAACTAAACACAACATAGGTTACTTTTAATGTTACCAGGAGGTCCACAATAATTCACTGATAATCGTTCTTCTGTTGCTTTTTGACTTTATAACTCTGATCTGAACCAAAATATACAGCTTGGATCCAAAATAACATAAACATCTTCATCAGAACAATAATCTAACAGTCAACAAATACAAGTTTTACTGTAGTTATATACTGCTAGTTATAGCCTACTGTTTTTATTATAGTTGTACTACAAGTTTTACTATCAAACTAAAAGGTACCAGATGTACATCCTCAACTTTATGAAACATAAAAAAAAATTTCTAAACCTCGATCCGCATCACAAAACAAAACTCTAGAAGAAAGGAACACGATTACAAACTCCAGCGATTATTTTTCCTGTAAACCAGTGTGTGTGTGTGTGTGTGTGTGTGTGTGTGTGTGTGTGTGTGGCAGAATACTATGTCTAGTCTGTAGATGATTGGTTGAGAGGTGAGGAAGAGGAGGGTATCTACATGACACAGCACGCCTCTGCCTTCAGCATCCCCTGGAGGACAACAGACAGGAAGTGGCAGAGTTGAAACAGGAAGTAGGATGTCAACATATCGAAGCGCTTCTCAAATAACCATATAATAAATATTAATATATAATCGTATATAAAAAATAATTATAGAATTATATAATGTATAAATAAATAAATAATACTTTCATATATCATTACATATAATAAATAAATAATAAATGCAGATATCCTTATATATAAAACATATGAATACATAGGCCTATATCATTATGTCTGATAAATAAATATAAAATTACATATAATAAATGAATTCATAAATATAGAATAAATAAATAAATCATACATATATAATCGGAGATCTATAATAGAGTAAATCAATATGTAATATATAATCATGTCTCATATTCCTATCTGTTTTAAATAATAAACATAAAAAACCTAAAATATAAAATAAGGTCATCAAGAATAAAAATAATAAAAGTAAAACGAAAAAACATTTTTGCACTATTATTACTACAGGGTACGGTGTAATGGTAATGGTAGAGTTATGGTAAAGTATTGTGAAGTATTGTAAAGTACAATAAAGTATGCTTAAGTACGATTGTAGAGTACTGAAGAATACAGTCAAGTACAGTACAGTGAAGTATGTTAAAGTACAGTAAAGTATGGCACGGTTAAGTAGAGTACGGTAAAAAACAGTAAAGTAGATTTAATATGTTAAAGTACAGTTAAGTATTGTAAAGTACAGTAAAGTATGCTAAAGAATGGTTAAGTAGAGTACAGTAAAATACAGTGAAGTATATTAAAGTACGGGTAAGTAGAGTATACGGTAAAATACGGTAGTATGTTAAAGTAGGCCTACGTTAAAGTACAGTAGAATATTGTGAAGTGCGGTAAAGTATGTTAAAGTAGGATTCGGCACTACCTGTCTGCGCTGGTTGTTTCCCATGATGAAGTTGTGTCTCAGCATGCTCTCTGGCAGCCCGCCACCGCTGCCGTCACGGTCGGACGGCTGGCCACACGAGTCACAGATGACTGTTCTACTGCGGAGGTTGTACTCGTGAGAGCCCTGCAGGGGGCGACAGAGGAGCCCTCACTAACCTGAGCTGCCTTCAGATCAGCTAGAAAGAAAGAACATAACCTACCTCCTCGTCCTCCTCTTCACCCTCCTGGAACAAGGAGCGGGTCACCTTCCTCATTGCCATCTCCTAGGCAACCAGAGAGAAAGGCCACAGAAAGGTCAGGTCACAGGAAGGGATGAGAGAGGAAGAGGAGAGAGTAGAGAGGAGGAGGAGGAAGTAGAAAGCAGGAGGAGGAAGAGGAGGAAGTAGAGAGGAGGAGGAGGGAGGATAAAGTAGAGAGGAGGATGAGGAGGAGCAGGAGGAGGAGGAAGAAGAGGAGGAGGAAGTAGAGAGGAGGATGAGGAGGAGGAGCAGGAGGAAGTAGAGAGTAGTAAGTAGAGAGGAGCATGAGGAGGAGGAAGTAGAGAGTAGGAAGTAGAGAGGAGGATGAAGAGAGGAAGTAGAGAGGAGGAGCAGGAAGTAGAGAGTAGGATGAGGAGGAGGAGCAGGAGGAGGAGGAGGAAATAGAGAGTAGGAGGAGGAGGAGGAGCAGGAGGAAGTAGAGAGTAGGATGAGGAGGAGGAGGAAGTCGAGAGGAGGAGGAGGAGCTGACCTCTCCAGTAGTGCTGACCAGCAGGGTCTCCATCAGGTCTCCGGAGCCCCAGGAGGTCTGGCTCTTCCAGACCAGGTCTGAAGGGGGGCTGTGGACCCCTCCCCCCCCTGACGACCACACCTACAGGGTCAAAGGTCAGACAGGGTTACAGACAGGCAAGCAGACAGATCTGTCCATCTATGTGTAGTTCTTGTTTCGTCCACCAGGCGACCTCAGTTCTCATCGTCATGGTCCTGCTGTGTTCATTGTGTTCATTAGTTCAATGAACACAATGAACACAGCAGGACCATGACGATGAGAACCCATAGAGAACAGAACCGGCAGCAAATCAAAGACAATTTGTTTGTATAGCTCTTAATCACAGTGCAGTCTCGAAAGGCTTCACAGGCCACATTATAAGACACCCTAAGGAAAAAGTCCCCTAATTATCAGGGGAGAAACATTGAGAAGGAACACAGAAAGAGGGATCCCTTATTCCAGAGATGGTTAGGACTGCAATGGGTGCCACAATGGTAGCATGACAAGCAACCCGGCACCACTGAACTACCTTTGACCGTCCCGGTCTTTTTGACCGTTTTGACCATGTTGTTGTAGTGACACCAAAATGCCACTAGATGGTACATTGTACTGCACTGCTGCAAGAATCTGCGGTCGATTCTTGACAGCTTTTGACAGACATTTTGCAAATACAATAAAAAAAATCAAGATGATCTACCTTTACTGTTCATATGTAATTGTAATTATGTTATTATGAATACATGCTGCAAATGCCTCTTTGAGTTCAATTATGTAGCCTATTTTAATATTGGCTATAATGCGTGAGCTTGGCTACATTATTAGTCTCAGAAAAAAAGTTGTAGTATTTTATTGGGTTTGTTGGCAAGTAGAAACAAAACACACATACTATGTGGACGTCAGAACACATGAATGCCATATTTGTCTTTTGTCACTGGCGAACGGCGATAGATAAAAATAGGAAGCAGAATTGCATCATATGCAGTGTTTCCCATACATTGATTTATTTGTGGCGGCCCGCCACAATATCAACAATGACCGCCACATATTGATTTTGTCAAAAGCCTTCCCCGTTGCGCAGTCATGCATTGTTGTTGAGGCTGTATAAAATAGGTTTGTTTGCCAACGTTTAGTAGCTGGCCCAGGTAGGCGGAGGCCCCCATGTGTTCGACAAATTTTACAATAATAACCGCCTGTCAGGAACGTCCCGACATCAAAACCCAAAGTGCAAAAAAAAAATCACACATCTCAATAGCAGCTTATGCAGTTTGAATGTCCTTTTTATTACGTTAGAAAGATATCGGATATTTTTTGGTTTCGATTGTCACATGTCAAATCTTGTCAGAAACCAAAAAGTCAAGTGTTGCCATTTGAGCTTGATTAAAAATGAACCATTGGCTTTTTGGTTTCTAAAAAAACTATATATAAACCAGTTAAGGTTTATATATTTATATATTGACAGTTGTCCCTGCTACATGCCTCTAAAGTGGCTTTTCTGGGCTCCTCCGACCACAAGACACAGGCAGTTGATGAAAACTGGTTTATTGTAAGTTGAGAATGGTTTTGCAAGCAGTGCAGGTGGTAACTGCTGACATGTCCGTGCTCCTCTTGTGTGTGTGCTGGTGGCTGGTTTAACCTGTGGGCCTTGATTGGCCAATGCACCACAGGTGTGCAGCCTCACCCAGCAGCCCCAGAGCCTAATCAGCCTGACTCTGACCAGGTGAGGCTGCTTAAACCAGCCACCCACCACACACACTCCACATAGGCCTAATAACAATATGAATATATATCTTAGTGACTGACAAAAACTAAACATTTTTTATAAAACTATACTCAAATTTTAAAACATGAGACAATCAGTCAGATTCTTTGGTGAAAGCTTTTTCAAGCTCCTCTGTATCGGATGGGGGAGGGGCTTGATTAGCGCAAAGAACAAAAGAGGCGCATTCCACTCATTGGCACCCTTCACACCTTCCTCAACTTGTGAAAGATGTCTAGACATACCGAAACCACAGACATCAATACGACCCATTATAAGGTCAATTAATGCATAAGTCGATGATGACTACGACGAAGGACTCACTGTGACGGTGGCTCCAGCCTTCAGGGTAAACTTGGGTGGGAACTTGAAGCTGATTGGTTCATTGCTCCCCTCCTTCCTCTGGATCATCCAATGAGCAAGCAGCTGGTCCTGCATCCAACCAAACATCCAACCAGTAAACATCCAACATCAACACAACACCCAACTTAACATCCAACAGAACATCAAACACACCATCCAGCACAACATCCAACACAACATCAAACACAACACCCAACTTAACATCCAACAGAACATCAAACACACCATCCAGCACAACATCCAACACAGCATCCAACACAACATCCAACACAACACCCAACTTAACATCCAACAGAACATCCAACAGAACATCCAACACAACATCAAACACACCATCCAGCACAGCATCCAACACAACATCCAACA
The DNA here is from genome assembly GCA_900323305.1 of Trachyrincus murrayi. NCBI lineage: Eukaryota > Metazoa > Chordata > Actinopteri > Gadiformes > Macrouridae > Trachyrincus > Trachyrincus murrayi. Next base: position 10,967 of record OOFB01000633.1, read on the forward strand.
CAACATCAAACATCTACCACAACATCCAACACAACATAAAACACAACATCCAACATCCAACACAACATCCAACACAACATCAAACATCTACCACAACATCCAACACAACATAAAACACAACATCCAACATCCAACACAACATCCAACACAACATCCAACACAACATCAAACATCTACCACAACATCCAACACAACATAAAACACAACATCCAACACAACATACAACATACAACACAACATCCAACACAACATCAAACATCCAACATAACATCCAACACAACATAAAACACAACATCCAACATCCAACACAACATCCAACACAACATCCAAACATCATAACACAACATCCAACACAACATAAAACACAACATCCAACACAACATCCAGCACAACATCCAACATCCAACATCAAACATCTACCACAACATCCAACACAACATAAAACACAACATCCAACACAACATAAAACACAACATCCAACATAACATCCAACACAACATAAAACACAACATCCAACATCCAACACAACATCCAACACAACATCCAACACAACATCAAACATCTACCACAACATCCAACACAACATAAAACACAACATCCAACACA
>OOFB01000633.1:20203-34520 GCA_900323305.1 Trachyrincus murrayi
ACCACCCAACGACCCAAGGTGTGATTACTACCAACACTCTGCGCGGTACCCAGCGCTCATGTTCTACTACACCTCATGTTCTACCCCACCCCTCCTGTTCTACCCCACACCTCATGTTCTACTACACCTCCTGTTCTACTCCACCCCTCCCAGGAATGTGTCGACTCCACTCCACTAGCCCTGAGCGTGGTACTGACTCAGTCCTTCTCCGCACCTTCCCTATGGCTACACCCCTAACCTGCTACACCATCTAACCAGCTACACCACCTTATAGACCTAACCAGCTACACCACCTAACCAGCTACACCACTATATATACCTAACCAGCTACACCACTTAACCAGCTACACCATCTAACCAGCTACACCACCTTATACACCTAACCAGCTACACCACCTAACCAGCTACACCACCTTATATACCTAACCAGCTACACCACCTTATATACCTAACCAGCTACACCACAGCATACCCAACCAGCTACACCACCTAACCAGCTACACCACCATGTACCAAGCCAGGTATGTTTCTATGTTCAGCTATGAAACTTGGCCAGCACTATCATGGCCAACACTATCAACATCATGGGTTTTAGTTGGACTGATTCATGTGCAGAATCTGTTTTCGTGAAACGCAGAGTTGTCTGAATTGGTGCTCCATGACTGAGGTTAAGCATCATAACCATGATGAAGAACAAGACACATCAACAACACATCATCGCAGGTGGGTTATGCTGTGTTCCTACTTTCTGTTTACCTGGGCTACAGGTATGTCTCCTACCTGGCTTTGAGCTCCTTGTGCTCTTCTCTGATCTTGCCCAGCTCTAGCTGCAGGCGGGCGCGCTCCCGGGCCACCTGGTCCAGGGTCTTGCGAGCGTCCGCCAGCTCCGTCTCGTAGGCAGTCTTCAACCCAGACAGCTGCAGGGTCACCTCTGAGTCCGACTCTGTGACGCGTAGCCGCAGTACCGCGTTCTCAGACTCCAGCGAGCGCACCGTGTCAATGTAGACCGCCAGCCGGTTGTTGAGGTCCGACAGATCCTCCTTCTCCTGCAGGCGCGTAATGCGCGCTGGTGACCGCACGCCGCCAGACGCACGCCCACTTCGCTTCTGGCTTGGGGTTTCCATGGTAACGGGACGGCGGGTCAACTAGACAGACTGGAGAGACGGGCAGGAAACAAGATATACATATATAATTGTAGCTAACCCAGACGCACCAGCAGGTTGCTAAACCAGACATGCTAGAAGTTCAGCACCATTGCATAATGGGTAATCCTGCTGGTACATCAAAGACCTCGAAGTGCACGTGAGATTTTCCACATCCATGTAATGTCAACATTATAGACATCCAGAAGACATTACCAACCCGAAACGATAGACCATTACACACCAGTACAGTATATACCAAGAAGTATTAAACAGAAGCACACAGTAGACCATTACACTATAGTATAGTATGAACCAGGTATTATACAGAAGCACACAGTAGACCATTACACTATAGTATAGTATAAACCAGGTATTAGACAGAAGTACACAGTAGACCATTACACTATAGTATAGTATAAACCAGGTATTAGACAGAAGCACACAGTAGACCATTACACTATAGTATAGTATAAACCAGGTATTAGACAGAAGCACACAGTAGACCATTACACTATAGTATAGTACAAACCAAGTATTAGACAGAAGTACACAGTAGACCATTACACTATAGTATAGTATAAACCAGGTATTAAACAGAAGCACACAGTAGACCATTACACTATAGTATAGTATAAACCAGGTATTAGACAGAAGCACACAGTAGACCATTACACTATAGTATAGTACAAACCAAGTATTAGACAGAAGCACACAGTAGACCATTACACTGTAGTATTAAACCAGGTATACCACCAGAACCACAGACCATTGCACTATAGTACTATAGTATAGTATAAACCAGGTATTAGACAGTAGACAATTTGCATCCAGCCAACCTGTGAGTGTAAACCACTATAATAAAACTACAATACCCAATACAACTAAATAATATTCAAACTACAAAACAACACCTAAAATTAGAATGACGACATCACCACCTATATCTAAGGAGAGAGAGAGAGAGAGAGAGAGAGAGAGAGACACACACACACACACACACACACACACACACACACACACACACACACACACACACACACACACACACACACACACACACACACACACACACACACACACACACACAGAGAGACAGAGAGAGAGAGAGACATAGAGATAAAGATACCTTGTGTCAGCAGAGCTTTCCTCAACTGGTGGAGGAGTCTGTTAGTCTGAGGAGAGAGCGAGGGAGTGAGAGGAGTGAACAAGAGAGAGGGAGGAGGAGTGAGAGGGAGGGGACAGAGAGGGCGGGGAGGGAAAATACACAAATAGGAGGAGGGGTCAGGGTTGCACACACATGTGTGCGGACACATACATACAGAGGTCACATAGTATTAATACTAGTATTACTACAGACACAAGAGTATTACATATTCTTGCCGTAATGCGATTCGCTTGCACAGCATATATATGGTATATATAGTTCTTGTTATACAGGTATATATTAAATATATAGTTATTGTTATACATCCATGGTATATATGGTATATATAGTTCTTGTTATACATCCATGGTATATGGTGTGTAGTTCTTATGGTAGCCTATATATATGGAGATAATAAATATTAACAGAGCAACCGCGACCCCTGCCGGCCGGAGAAGGAACGACGCACACCTACCAGCTACTACACACAATCCAGCACACATCAGCACCAGCACTGAACCTGTAGGCCTACATCAATGTACACCTGAACATACATCAATACCGCTGGACCTGTAGGCCTACATCAATATACACCTGAACATACAACAATATACACTTGAACCTGTAGGCCTACATCAATATACACCTGACCTGTTCCTACATCAACATACATCTGGGCATGCCACAGAGTTCTCCAATACGCTGCTTGTTAATGATATTAATTAGGCTACTAAAACAGAAACCTGCCAACCACACACTATATTCTCTTTACACTCACATGTCTGGGATCAATACTATCTTATTTTACCAGGTTATCTTAGCTGGACAATGTAATAGGTCTATGTCGGCCTAGTCTCCGCAAAATACATTTTAGCCGAAACAGTAACAGAAACTCACCCAATGACCCGTAGATCTTCGGTTTATAAGAAGGTCACGTCGCGTCCATGGAGCCTGTTAATTATTAATTACATTAAGTCAACGGAAGGAGCCTGGCCGTGTTAGTAGCCCTATAATTATTAATTATGTTCAGACCTCCGTCACCTGGACGAAAAAGCGGCCGCTAGGTGGCCGCTGAACTAATCATCTATGTAAATAAAACGTCGTCTTTTGAATAAAGTGAAAAATATTGAGGTTTTGTATATTAAATAATGATTATTAGCCACTATTGAGTGGGTATTAAATAAATACTATCAGTATCTAGAATAGGCCTACACCTCTGAAATATTAACTAAAAACTACGTTTAAATTGTTATTAGGCCTATACATATATATATATATATATATATATATATCATTGTAAATATTTAATTGATTGTAATCTTAGGGAGTGAGGTCACCCTACTCATCCCTCAGCACTAGAGAGGGAGAGAGCGAGCGAGAAAGAGTGAGAGAGAGAGAGAGAGAGAGAGAGAGAGAGATGTGAAAACAAGAAACGGTGGGGAGAACAAGAGATGACCTAATTGCTGGAAAAAAAGATGAAGTCACCTGTCTCTCTGTCTGTCTGTGTGTCTAGCTACCTGTCTGTTTGTCTGTATGTCTAACTGTCTGTCTCTCTACCTGTCTGCCTCTCTGTCTGCCTGTCTACCTGTATGCCTGTCTGTCTGTCTGTCTGTCTGTCAGTAGAGTAATCTCTGATGTCTGGCGTCCTGTCTTCTACAAAATCACTACTGGTTCCCTATGACATCATCACTACTTGTGACATCATCATTACATGTGACATCATCGCTGCATGTGAAATTATTATTATTATCATATTTCTTATTATTATTTAATATCATTGTATTATTCATTATTATTATGGGATGTTGGGTTGTAATCTAATGTTAATTGTATTATTACTTTTATCTAAAGTGACTTCACTGAATTCAGATAGGCCTACATGTTATTATTGATTACTTATCAATATGTGATGATAGTTATATTTATTATAATGGGTTATTCGTTGTTGTTATTTATTATTATGTAGCCTACTAGTTATTATTATGTAGCCTATGATAATTTGTATTATGTATTGTTATTCATGATTATTATGATTGTCTTTGTGTAATTTATGATTATTATGATTGTCTTTGTGTAATTTATGATTATTATGATTGTCTTTGTGTTATTTATGATTATTATGATTGTCTTTGTGTTATTGTGGCGCCATCAGGCGTGGCTTCTCTCGAGGACATCTCGGGGAGGCTGCTGAGCACCAGACGAGCCGCGCGCTCCTTTGTTCACATGGTGAGTGTGCGAGCATCGTTGACGGGAAGCTAAGCTAATGGCTAGTGCTAACTGGCCCCCAGACCTCCCCACGCCGACGTAGCATGCCAAGCTAACTAACGCTAAATCTCTGCACTGATGCTAACAGCCCTCCCGCCATGCGCAGCGTCGCCGCGGCAACAGCGCGATACCGCGCCGCGGGGACGCGCAGCAGACGGACAGTTTTCTGCTCAAAAGTTGCTCCATTTTCTAAAGTTGGTGTGGTGGCATATAAGGCAATCAATTTGAGTCCGATAGGTTTATTTAAATATTTAAATTACCAACCTTTGATTACAGCCAACAAGTTATACAGCCTACTATTCTCCTCCTTACACAAGAATGCACATAGGCCTATAGATTGAAATCATTAAAGATGTCCGATCTCCGGCTGACAAGAGAGATGCTACAAACGGAGCGGTAGGCCTACAGGGGGTGAGCAAGAGATCCAGGAGGAGAGGAGGATATCCAGGACCGAGAAGTCCCGCCGAGACAAGCCCGAGCAGACGGCCCCTTGTCCCGCCTGGTCTAGGGAGCTCCGGGAGGGGAGGGGGCGGTGGAGGAGGAGGGGAGGGCGGTGGGAGGGACTAGCGCAGAGGGGGAGTTGGTTGGGAGGAGGAGGAGGAGGCGGCACGGCGCTCTTTCTCCGCTCTGCTCCTCGTCTTTGTCTCAGTCTTTGTTCAGCCATGCCGAGCCTGCTGGTGCTAGCGGGGATCATGGAGAAAAGCAGCGGCGGCTACGGCGCGGATCTGGCCGCCGGTTTCGGGAGCGACGCGGCGGCTCTGCTGGTTCCGCCCGACGAAGAGGAGGAGGAGGACGAGTCGCGGCGGGCGCTGCGGGTCGCGCTGGGCCAGCTGTCCCTGCTGGGTCTCGGGGAGGGCGAGGGGGACGGAGGAGCCCCCAACCCCGGGCTCCAGGACCGGAGCAACAACAACAATAACCTGGCGGGTCTACTGCTGCCCGGGAAGGGGAAACTGAGCGCCCTGTACGACAGCCCGCCCTCCCCCGCCGGGGACAGCAACAAGGGACGGGGCTGCAACATCACGGAATGCGTGCCGGTGCCCAGCTCCGAACATGTGGCCGAGATAGTGGGGCGGCAAGGTAGGTCTCCCCGGTCCCCCGGAGCTCCGGTCCGCTAAAGTTACTGCACCGATAGGATTGTGTGTGGTGGTGTTTTAGTGTGTGAGGGCTGTGTGTGTGTATGTGTGTGTGTTATAGGGCTGGGGTGTGTGTTAGTGTGTGTGTTATTGTGTGTGAGAGTCTGGTGTTATTGACAAAGAAAAGGGAGTGGTGGTCCCCCCCCCCCACACACACCCCCCCACACACCCACACACTCCCTCCCCCCCCCTCTCCCTCTCTCTCCCCCCCACTCTCCCCCCCCCCCCCCCCCCCCCATCTCTCATTATTCCACATCCACGCCATCAATGTCAGCTCCCAGACGCACGCGACCACTGCTTCCTTTGTCGTCTGAAACGCGCGAGACAGAAACACAACGTGCGGCTGAGACGGATGTCTCGTATTCCTTCTGTTCTATTTCTACTGCTTTTCGTCGTATTTCTATTCTATTTCGTCGTGTTTGTATTGTTTTTATCATATTTATATTCTATTTCTATTGTTTTTTTTTATATCACATTTCTATTGGCTTATCATATTTCTCTTGGGTTTACCACACCATATAGATAGAAATATGCATGCAGGCCTATATATAATGAATCAAATCAATGGGGTTTTTTGGATGGTGTATTTGGTAATGAATGAGATAAAGGAGCTCTAGTTTTTAGAAACTTGAACTTTTAGAAAGATCTGACTCAGCTACTATAAACTTTCTTTATTCCATCTATAAACGATGTACTATGTAACTAATGTAGAACCTATTCACTATATGCAAAAATTACTGTCTACACTGTATATATACATATACATATGTTTGTATATGTATAGACTGTATACTATACATACTGTGTATATATAGCCTACTATATATAGCCTGCTGTATATACGATATATATATTATATAGACCTATACAGCATATTATGTACTAAAATATTATACACTGTATATACTATATACACTATATATACTGTATATATGATACTAAAATACTGTGTATAGGCCTACTGTATACACTGTATATATTATACTGTATACGGTCTATATATTATTCTATATACTGTGCATTATATTTAGATGAGATATAAATATATTGTTTGAATTGTATTGCATACATACATATACACCGTTGATACTTGCACACACTGCATACAGACACACACACAGTACACTAAGTCATACACACAACAAAGACTTAGCCATATACACCCACACACTGTGTGGGTGTGAGATGGTGTGCTGTGTGTATATGTGTGTGACGGTGTGCTGTGTGTATATGTGTGTGACGGTGTGCTGTGTGTATATGTGTGTGACGGTGTGCTGTGTGTATATGTGCGTGCGTGGGACGGTGTTCTGTGTGTATATAAATTATGTGTGTATGTGTATATATGTGTGTGTGTAATGGTGTGCTGTGTGTGTATATACGTGTATATAAATGTATTTGTGTGTATGTGTAACGGTGTGTCTGCAGGTTGCAAGATCAAAGCCCTGCGAGCGAAGACCAACACCTACATCAAGACTCCGGTGCGGGGGGAGGAGCCAGTGTTCCTCATCACGGGCCGGAAGGAGGACGTGGCGCTGGCCCGCCGTGAGATCATCTCGGCGGCAGAACACTTCTCCATGCTGCGCGCCTCCCGCAACAAGCTGGGCATCTCCTTCAGCGGGTCTCCCCCGGCGCCCCTGCCCGGCCACACCACCATCCAGGTGAGGGTGCCCTACCGTGTGGTGGGGCTGGTCGTGGGGCCCAAGGGCTCCACCATCAAGCGCATCCAGCAGCAGACCTGCACCTACATCGTCACCCCCAGCCGGGACCGCGACCCCGTGTTCGAGATCACCGGCTCGCCTAGCAACGCGGAGCGCGCCCGTGAGGAGATCGAGGCCCACATCGCCTTCCGCACCGGTGGCCTGCACGACCACAACAACGAGAACGACTGTCTGGGGGGCGAGGGGGGCGGCGGGGGCAGCCCGGTGCTGGAGAGCCGGCTGCAGCAGGTGTGGGGGGGGCTGGCGGCCGGGAGGAAGCCCCTCGCCAGCAGCTACCGGCAGAACTTCCCGGACGGCGTGGCGGGAGAGAAGAGCAGCTCCTTCCTGGGGGTGGACGGCGTCCAGAGCTGGGCGGAGCCCGACAAGCAGGTGGCCTTCTTCCCGCAGCAGCGCTCCAAGAGCTTCGGCGGCCTGCCCCCCCTGGCCCGGCTGTCCCCCGGCCTTGGCGGGGGGCACGCCCACGCGCGCCGCGCCCACAGCGAGCCCAACACCACGGGGGGAGGGTTCCCCGGGCGGCTGGTGGCGCCGGACTCCCCGCCAGCCAGCATGCGGGACTGCATGATGTGCTTTGAGAGCAAGGTGACAGCCGCGCTGGTGCCCTGCGGCCACAACCTCTTCTGCATGGAATGCGCCGTGCGCATCTGTGAGCGCAGCCAGCCAGAGTGCCCCGTGTGCCACAGCCTGGTGACGCAAGCCATCCGCATCTTCTCGTAGACACTCACTTCCTGTTTCCTTGTTCGCTCTTCTTCTGGTGCATCGCCTGCTCATCCGTCTTTACGTTCTTTTAAAACTTTTCTTTCGTTGTTTTTCACTAAATCTCCAAACAACCCGAGCAGATATTTTAGAACTGCTTGATTTACTAAAAACATATAAGAAATATTTTTTAGTTTTTCTTTTATATATATAAATATGCATATATATTTTATAAAGGTTTTGTTTATACGAGAAGTATAGTACCTTGCTTTTTCTGTTTTTTATAACTACTGCTGTTTTCATTCAGGAAAGTAGACAGTAGTGTAATTTTATTCTTGAAATATTTTATCTTATCATCAAGTGGTTTTATACGAGAGGCAATGTGTTGTTATTAGAACCAATTTAAAAATACGATTTATGGCACCTTAGAATCATCTCCGTCATCATATGTTTAAACTTACGATGGTCAATGTATGACATTTATTGAACGTTTTTTTTTTTAGAATTATTTCCAAATGTATGTTTATTTTTTAGTTTCAAGTCTGAGGGATGGCTTGGCCGTAAGACAGTCTTGGCGATATTTATGGTAGGAAAACAAGATATTTAGGTACTGTTTGACAAAGTGAGGTGTGAAAGTTACACGTTCTTTAGGCAGGAATTTGTGAAGTTGGTCAACTGTCCCTGGAAGCCAGCTGAGGTGTGTTGTTGGTGAGCGAGCTCCAGCTCTAGGAATCAAACATTTCTCTCAAGTCCTCGCTGGTTCTGAGAGTCTGTCCGACGTAAAGCATATACGGCGTGTAGCAGGTGTTCTCACTCTATCCACCACCCCCACCCCCCTCGCCGCCCTAAATAACGACCCACAATGCACTGCGTCTGCGCTTGGGGTGTATTGTTGCAGTGTATTGTTGGGGGCCAGCCGTGGCGTGGGGCCCAGTAGGGGCCTGCGGGGCCCGACACGGTCGTCATGACGATTAGGGAAATGGCCCCACCAGGTGGGGCCAGGCTCTCAATCCCTTTCTCTTGGAACGCTCTACAGACGCCACGTTCAGTAACACCACTTTTATCTTTCAACATTAAAGAGTCACAGCGTTAGATCAAACAGAAGCAGTTCATGAACCAAATGTAACACCTGTACACACACACACCTTACGGCACTAGTGCCCCTGAGCCAATAGGGGGCCGGCCTTGGGATTCCACAAGGAAATCACACAATTGTAATTGACAGGAAAGCATAGGAAGCCCATCAAGGCTGAACGACATTTCACGTTCACACTCCCATAAACATAGACATGCTTACACAAATACACACATACATGTCTTAGTTTGTTCTTATTTTATGAGTCATCTTTATATTAACAGATCCATCTTAAGGCTTAGCCCTACAACACTCTTATTACATATACAGTACATATAAATTACGTATACATATAAAATTAAATATACAATACATATAAATTATGAGTGATACATCTCCACGGTAGTTGAACTGTTTCTGCCTTAATTCTTAGTTTCTCTAAAAAATATGAATATAATTAAAGAAAGGGTAGCTTCCTACAGCCTTGTGAGTAAAAGAATGTGAACACAATTAGACACTTTACGTATTATGTAAAGTAAAGCACCTTATTGCAAGAATACACATTTCCATGAAACCAAACTGACCATCGATGGTGAATATTTTAGCTCCCCTACCTCTTGTGTTACACTTGTTGTTCCCCAGTTTAGTGCTAGGGGGCGCTGGCTTTGATCTGACATCATAGTGTTTTTCCTAAGGCGAGATACGTTCCTTATTGCAAGCAACCATAATGGCCACAGGAGGCCCACGATGGGCCGACTCATTGTTGTTTTCCATTTATACTTTGTAATGCATTTCATGAACGCATCCCCTGAGACACTTGATAGTAAAAATATGAGAACATGATATTATGTAAATGGTTAAACTTACTCCAAATATTTAAATAAGAAATAAACATATAAAGATAGTCACTATGAAAAAGTTGAACCCGGTATAAAGATACATGGTGTTGTATAGTATTCCATTGAACAGCCTGATGCTATCTATACCAACCTTAAGGCTTGTAGCCCTACGGTAGACTCCTGTGGAGGGTGAAACAGCAATAATATGGTCATACTCTGCAAAGAGTTTATAAAACTCACAATTTGGTCGTGCTTTGACAGTAAAAAGACGACACTGACTGTATCTGGTTCTCCAGCCTCACACGGGGCACCACTTTTGAGTTGTATACTTTTGAGTCTGCATGTTTATGGAATATCACTGGCTGTTCCCTGCACATGTGAACCAACCAACCATGGCTTCTGGAGGTCCTCTAGCACTGAGGCTCTATCTGAGCTCCCAGGTGCCACCATTCAATTGTCAGGGTTCAGTTGCCAGGGCTCGACAACAAGATTGGTCCAATATTAAACTCAAAAGGGAAGACATAACACCCATCAGGGTGCAGAGGGATGAAGTCAATTAGCAACGCGTTCTGGCCCAATAAGTGGTTTGTTTAAATACTGAATAGAAATGAATCTCCAGCACAGAGAACCGTAACCTTCAGAATACTCCCCCATTGTAAAATGAACAAATTAGAGGAAGCCTTATTGCATTAGACATCACATAAGTGTACAAAAACAGCTTTTGGAGGTCACAACAGGAACGCTCCCATTTCTGGTGGTTAAATAGATCAACGGCGACAGTATTTTTCTGGTGGTTATGTAGATCAACGGCAACAGTAGTTTATGGTTGTTAATAAATAATGTACGTTTTGGAGTTTGCTCTCCCTCAGACATCCTGTGGGGAGTCTTAACCTTCTGTTTGGTTCCCTTTCATTACTTTGTATTTACTTCAGTAGAAATAGAACTGTACGCTCAAGAAAACATATCAACTTTTTTTTTTTACATATTGACAATGTTGAGTTTTTGGGATTTGATGGAACTAAACTTCATACGATCATCTGTTGTTTTTTTAAAAGAAAAGGTGGAATGTAACCAAAGAACAAGAAAAACACCTTTCAGGACAGAGGACGTGTTTATTTCTAGTTAGACAATGCTATGGTAACCATGATTTACTGTATTGGGATGTTTGAAATAATACTAATTTAGCACTTAAAGACAACGACTTGCTGCCCTGTGAAAGACAAAATGTAATGACTTCATAACAGAACACGTGCTGAGATGTCTACAATACATCTAATGTCATCTTTAAAGCCAATGTTTGCAGGGGCCCATGTTTGCAGGGGTCCCGTGCTTCCGTTGTGAATGACTTTGGGAGACACAACCGCTATGTTTAAGGCAATCTCCGGAGGCACCACGGCTATTCTTAAGTTAAAATGCATGATAGTAAAACATAGAAATGTCAGTTTTAATACAAATAATACCTGTTAGGAATACAACAACCCGATCCATGTGTATAAAAGCTTTAAGTCCTTAAACTGGATGATGGTTGAAATCTACATATTTACCTTGTAGTTTGACTGACTGATATTCAAAGTTTAATTCTGATTCTTATAAACCATTAAAGTATAAGGTTCATTTATTCAACTCCCCTAGTATAAGACCCACTTCCACATAGAGACCATGGGAGAGCACAGTATGGTTCATTCATTTCATCTTAGTGTTATTTACAACGTTGTATTAAGATTACATGAATAGTAATGATAGAAACTGTTGGTGTTTTTCTTCTCTTTATAGAAAAGGCTCGTTATGCATTTATGTAAAATCCCTTCGTAAGCAGTGATAAGAATCCTTAATTCAATCAATGCACTTAAGCAATTTGACCGAGCGTCGAAAATCCTTGCATTTGAATGTAAAGAGATCTCTGCTTCACGGCACTTCTTCTGCTTTCTGTTACTTTATCGGTGAGCTTTAACGTGATTGTTTTGTTTATTTAATTATTTTTTTATTGTTGATGAATTGAAGTTGGAGAATTTTGAGGTTTTAGCATATATTTCAGTTCTTCCACGTACATTTATAGATAACTGAAACTAATAAAAAAAAAGAACATATTACAGTTTTTTCAAATCTATTTTGCTAACATGGGTTATGGTTTCATAGAAAGCAGAGGAAAAGTCAGTATCTGGATGTTATTTATGAAAAAAAAACATATTTATGAGTAATCTTGAGACATTTGTTTTTTAATTAAAAGTACAAGAAGTTAATATATTTCTAAACACAGGAAGGCCAGTTTCTACTTATAAATATGAAAAGTTTAGAAGTTTTTATTTATGAAAGTTTCCCATCTACATGAAGATAAATAAAGTTAAGCGATGTGGCGTCTCCACAACTTCATACAAGCATTCTGTCAAATACCGGCGCATTTGAAATGGTGTAAGGACAGAAAATCTTAGGATTGGATATATTTTGTGCCTGGATATGCATTTTTCCTGCTTCAGTAGATCGGATTGCTGTTGCCCCCCCATGTTACCAACCCTTTGCTCTTAATCTGAACTGACTTCGACTTTTCTTTTAGAACAACATGTTCACATCTGGAGAGATCTCACTCAGTCTTAGAATAGCAACAAGAGTGGAATCCAAGCCTTAATATGAAAGCTTTCCCACTCTGGTGATAAAATACAAGATGGCCAACACACCGCACTGTTTAGTTAGTCTACAACTACACTCATATACACTCCTCAGTCATAGCCGTACTAGTTTGCATGCATGTTGTCTGGTCATGTAGAAAGGGCAACCAGGCCTGGTGTTGTGTGATTAACAACGCTGGGTCTTTTTGACCTCTGTAGGTTTCCGTAGTTTAATCCTCTTTGGACCCCAAGACAGGACCTCCCTGACAGCCTCCTGGTCTGGTTCTACCAGCAGGTCCTGGTCTGGTTCTACCACCAGATCCTGGTCTAGTCTACCACCAGGTCCTGGTCTGGTGTACCAGCATTAAGGATGGATCTGCCCAGCAGGTGGACTAGTGTCCACCATGGAAAAGGGTGATGTCGTGAAACAGAGGCTCCTGTCTTGCCAAGAGGCCAACCCAGTAGGACTTCATATTCTCTGATAGTGGTCTGGTAGTGGTGTTAGTGTGATAGTTTCTGCTCTGTGGTTAAGGTTAGGGTTAGGATGGAAACATGTTCCCAGTCCCTCCAGGGCAGCTACTCATAGCACATGGTTTCTGTGAATTACATTTTTCTGGAACATTTTTATTATTAATTATTATTATTGTAACTGCGCCATATTAGTTTGTTTTATTTGTTATTTTTCGAAGATTCAAGATGTATTGTAAATGTTTCTAATAAAACTACATTCAAATAATGAAATGTATTGACCTTTTCTGCAAAATTGTGGGCTGAAAATAAAATTATTATTTTAGCATATTGATCACAAAATCCTTAATAACAAATATACAATAAATGATCCCACAATTACCTTTTCTAATTTCACAGGAAAATGAACAAATATACATGTGTATATTAACAAATATGGTTTATTTATACACATGCAGTCCAAATATACAAAAATAAGAATTAAAAAAGTGATGCCTCCTCCAGTAGAGAGACAGCAAGATGGACAGACCTCCTCTCAAACACCTCCTCCCTCACCTCCTTCATCTCCTCCATCACCTCCTTCATCTCTTCCTTCATCTCCTCAAACAAGCTTGTATGTCTTTCTGTTGAAATATGATCTATTCATCCAGGCAACATGACATGGCACTCACGTCATCACCCATTCATACCTTTACCAGCTATACTAACCAGCAGAACCAGCAATAGTAACCAGTACAACCAGCTATACTAACCAGCAGAACCAGCAATAGTAACCAGTACAACCAGCTATACTAACAAGCAGAACCAGCAATAGTAACCAGTACAACCAGCTATACTAACCAGCAGAACCAGCAATAGTAACCAGTACAACCAGCTATACTAACCAGCAGAACCAGCAATAGTAACCAGTACAACCAGCTATACTAACCAGCAGAACCAGCAATAGTAACCAGCAGAACCAGCAATAGTAACCAGTACAACCAGCTATACTAACCAGCAGAACCAGCTATACTAAACAGTACAACCAGCTATACTAACCAGCAGAACCAGCTATACTAACCAGTACAACCAGCAGAACCAGCTATACAAATCAGTACAACCAGCTATACTAACTAGTAGAACCAGCTATACTAACTACTAGTACCAGCTATACTAACCAGTAGAACTGAAGAACCATGATGTGATGTCTGTCTGTCTGAGGGGTGGGGCCGGAGGAGCCTCAGTTGTTCTGGCA
>OOFB01000633.1:38656-53281 GCA_900323305.1 Trachyrincus murrayi
ATGTGTGCGTATATTTACGTATGTGTACATATATTCACGTATGTGTAGCTATGTGTGCGTATATTCACGTATGTGTAGCTATGTGTGTGTATATTTAGGTATATGTACATATGTTCACGTATTTGGACGTATGTTTAAGAATGTGTACGTATGTTCATGTATGTACTGTATATGTATATTCATGTATGTGTACGTATATTCACGTATGTGTAGCTACAGTATATGTATGTATATTCACCTATGTTTGTGAACGTATGTATATATATACGTATATTCATGTATGTGTACGTATATTCACATATGTATATGTATGTGTACTTATGTATATGTATGTGTACTTAAGTGTACATGGTATGTATAGTATGTATGAACCAGCTCTTTGGTACAAACAGTTAATTTCCAGCCTGTATGTGAGCTCAGCTTGTTCAGTCAGGTGTCCCTGTGAAAGTTAATTCCAATGTATGTGTATTGGAAAATGTAAGTATCTACAGTATTGCTTAGATTCATATGAGCAATCAGCTCATCATGCTGAACATGTTGATGTGTATCAAATATGTGTATGTAGTGTAAATATTGTGGGAGTAGATGACGTTTATACATTTTCTAGGTTTAATTGTTTTGATTGTGAAAGTCACACACACACACACACACACACACACGGGGCTTCAATTAACGTTTAAACTCAATTATCTTAAAAAACGATATGCACTATTGCTTATAAAAGTCATAGCACACTATTCCACTACAGTACCTTGAACAAAAGGCACAGTGCTGTATTACAACAATGAGTACACGTGGTCAAAACGGGAAGCAGGATTATATGACGAGGGAGACGATGACGTCATCACGTCTTGTCGGCACGACGTGATGACGTCATCGCGCAGCAGCAGGTGATGACGTCACCAGCAGCAGCAGGTATTTCCAGTTTGACGGCACCGGCTTGTTTTGGGGCTCAACCGCTGAATCCATGTCGCCTTGTCGGTACATTAGAAACACACAGCCCCACATCTCAAACCCCTCTTTCGTAAACTTCCATCATCGAAAGATCGATAGATTACGACCGAGGTATAAGCTATTGTTCACAACTTTACGGTTTAAACGAGATATTTTTAAAAAAAAAGTACTAACTCAGTAGGCCTACGCTGTACTGTAAAACATCAACCGACACAGTTGTCTATTTCGTGGTGAATAATCTACAGTTTTCGGGGATGTTTTAGTGTTTGTTTTTGTACACAGTTTGATTATGGCCGTGGATAACACTCTTTCAAAAAAAACATTGCGTCACTTGTCGGTGAAATGTCCAAATCTCTCCAGCGGATTCTTGTTGTTTCAATTGTAAATAACGATGTTTAAATACAGCAACCGAGTCTCTCCAGACATTCAGCTGAATGTCCAGCTAAATGCACTCTTTATTTCGGAACCTACAAGGTGAGATGAAGGAGAATGAACAACCCGCTCACCTTTAAACAGATAGTCATATTCGTCTTCTTTGGCTGACATAGTTCCTCCTCTGACTGGTTGTGACTAGCCGTCTGTTGGGACAGGACTTCAATGCGATCCGACTACTACTACTTCTGCTGCTGTGTGGCCGAGGTTGTAACTTTACAGGTTGTTGAAACTTCACAGGTTGTAAGTTCACAGTTTAAGACAGCGGTGTTGGCTGAACCTCTTCAGTTGAACAACCCCTCGTCCGGGTCCCCGGTTTTCTTTAGGCCTATCAACCTCCGACCAACACTGCCAACTAACTATCCTCCAAACGTCCTCCTCCTCCTCCTCGCTCTCTGCCGGGATCCCGACCACGTCAGGTGAACGGCTTGGTCCCGCCTCTTGCGCGTTCTCATTGGTACATAGACCAGCGACACCTGTCTGTAAGCTGTGATCATATGATTGGTCCACTTTGCTGTCGACTATGATTGGTTGGTCGTCGCTGCTTACGTGACGTATTGTGTCCCGAGCGTCTCCAGGTAGCGACAGGTGACCCATTATTCACTATTATTAACCATTAATCAATATTAGTAACCATATTTACTATTATAAGCAGTATTCACTATTATTATTGTTTACCATTATATAAATAAATAAATAAATAAATAGCTTTATATTTACTTATTCCCACAGCGTCAGCCTTACGAACACAGAAAGGAGAATGTATTGAATAATTGAGCAAAGGTCTGAGTTTGAATGTTTTATATATGGTCATCATGTAATTCACAACTGAAATAAAAAAGTTCTAAACATTTTTTCAACAATATCCATGAATGACAATCACTGTGGTAGCCCTACATTAGCCTTTATGCTTTAAGTTTACATCATACTATTATGCAATGTTATGAAAGGGATGAATAAAATCTATCTATCTATTCATCTATCCATCCATCCATAATATATAATGTTTATATTCTATGATGATGTGAGGAGCCTGCTTAGATGTTTCTACAGCAGGGCTTCTTGTCCTCTGCTCTGGTTTGGCTCCTCAGGGACACTGGAGCTCTGAAGTCCCCCTGGATGACCTCCTTACTGCTCAGTCTCCTGTGGATCTCTGGGGACATTTGTTACACCTCAGATTACAATCTATACCATCAGATTATTACCAGATTATAATCAATACTATCAGATTACAACCAGATTGCAATCCATACGATAATCCATACTATCAGATTACAATCCATACCATAAGGTTACAATCCATACTATCAGATTACAACCAGATTACAATCCATATCATACGGTTACAATCCATACTATCAGATTACAATCCATACTATCAGATTACTATCAGGTTATAATCCATGCTAGCTGATTACAATCCATACTATCAGATTACAATCTATGATCTCAGGTTAAAAAACACAGTTACAGTAGTGATTAGGAATAGCGTTGATTTGGGTGTATTGGGTAATGGTAATATGCCTACATTTAATGTAATTCTAAATAATAAGCATTCTGCACCTTCTCAAAAATTATTACAATCCTAGGTTGTTTAGCGGCATTATCATTGACATTTTATTAATTGATTCATCAATATAAATTATTTGTTATAATTTAATACCTGACAAGACATTGTTGAATGCTACGTCAACATTAGTGGACTCCAAAGCAGATGTCTCCACAAACAGCAGACCTTTCTTCTCTAGAGGGAAGGAGATGGAAGTGTTAGAGGAGGTGTACTGCTAGTGTTTTATAGGAGGTGTTTTAGAGGAGGTGTTGTAGAGGAGGTATTGTAGAGGAGGTGTTGTAGGGAAGATGTTGTAGGGGAGGTGTTGTAGAGGAGGTGTACATGCTAGTGTTTTAGAGGAGATGTTGTAGGGGAGGTGTTTTAGAGGAGGTGTAACTGCTAGTGTTTTAGAGGAGTTGAAGAGGTGTTTTAGAGAAGGTGTATTTAGAGGAGGTGTTTTAGAGGAGGTGTATTTAGAGAAGGTATATTCGAGGAGGTATATTTAGAGGTGTATTTAGAGGAGGTGTTTTAGAGGTGTATTTAGAGAAGGTGTATTCGAGGAGGTATATTTAGAGGTGTATTTAGAGGAGGTGTTTTAGAGGAGGTGTATTTAGAGAAGGTGTTTTAGATGAGGTGTATTTAGAGGAAACTTATTCGAGGAGGTATATTTAGAGGAGGTGTACCTGCGTAGTGTTTGGCCTCCTCCGTGGTTACGCTCCGGTCGGACTCCAGGTCCGTCTTGTTGCCGACCAGCATGACAACCACGCGAGGGTGGGCGTGGTTGTACAGCTCACTCAGCCATCTCTCTACACTCTCATACGTCGGCTGCTTTGTGATGTCATAGATCACCAACGCCCCCACCGCTCCTCGGTAATACCTGTGTAGTAGTATAGTAGTATAGTATATATAGTATAGTACAGCAGTAGTAGTAGGTAGTAGTATAGTAGTGGTGTAGTAGTAGTAAAGTATTAGTATAGTAGTGGTATAATAGTATAGTACCATATTGGTATGTGTACCTACAAGCCAAGCACAGTACCTCTCCTATGTTTTTCATGATAAAACCTAATTACCTCAAGAGACAATATCTTATATATGTAGCATGGTATTAAACATTATATATGTACGGTATTAAGTTTTTAATAGCATAGTATTAACTTGTTATCAGCATAATGTTAACTTGTTATTAGCATAGTATTAGCATATTTTTAGCACAGTATTAACTTGTTATTTGCATGGTATTAGCGCTGCATACGCGGAGGTGATGGCGCGGTATCGCTCCAGGCCGGCGGTATCCCAGATCTGAGCCCTGATGCTGGCCGGGCCGAGCTGTGTGATCCGCGTGCTGAACTCCACACCAATGGTGGTGCGGCTGTCCAGGGTGAACTGGTTCTTGGTGAATCGAGACAGCAGGTTGCTCTTGCCTACACCAGACTCTCCGACCAGCACCACTGGAGAGGAGGGGAACCGGAGTCGTTTCAGTGTTACGTTTAGGGTTAATAGGGAAGCCTTATCTCGTTGCAGAGGGTTAAGGTTAGGGATAGGGAAGCCTTATCTTGTTGCAGAGGGTTAAGGTTAGGGTTAATAGGGAAGCCTTATCTCCTTGCAGAGGATTAAGGTTAAGGTTAATAGGGAAGCCTTATCTCCTTGCAGAGGGTTAAGGTTAGGGTTAATAGGGAAGCCTTATCTCCTATATCTCTAGTCATCTGGTACTCTATCTCCTATATCTCCAGTCCTCTATCCCTCTATCTCTAGTCCTCCTTCGAGACAAGAGACAAACACAATTTACTCCCATATTGAAAGATGGGGTGTTTTAGTGACAATGCGGCCTTGCTTGTCTTAAAGAAAGATATTCTGAGCTTGTCCTGAAGTCCTGAGCTTGACTCATTCATGTTCAGTTGTTTGTAAGACCTTGGTTTAGAAGGTTACACTGAAGATAGGGGCAGTCTTTTATCAAGGACCACATTTACTCTTGTTAAACAAGAGGAATGGGAAAGGGTTTTACAAATATAATGTTTTATAAACAGGAAGATGTCGAGATAATATATAATATAAGCTGTATAAAAAGCAAGGTGTTGGTTGAGCTAATAGATCTAATCTTTAATGTCCCCAAGGGACAGTTCAACTTGCAGCCAGCAGAACCATAGGTTAAAACCATAGGCTAATACCATTGGCAAAATCCATAGGCTAAACCCATAGGTTAAAACAGGATGAATGGGTTAAAATGTGTTGATGAAGCCTAACACAGATGGTGTTATGCTTCAGTGTGATAATGTGTATAAACAGTAACGAGGAATATTTTGACTTGTTACTCACTGGGATAATGTTTTCCTTACACTACTGAGTAACTTATGTAAACAATACTACAGGTTGCCATGACAATGTGGCCTGGCTTGTCCTTTTTGTACCAACTTACTTTATTTAAAGATTAAAGTATTGATACGTTAAATCCATATGTGCTCCAATAGAAAAATATTACACATTGCTGCTCTAAAAGAATACGACAGTATACTTACACATTACAGCTCTAACTAATAGAAAACCATTTAAAAGGACCAGTGTCGTAAAGAAAATACTTAAAATATTTACCTTTGAAGACGAAGTTGTAGGCAACATCTGAGCCCATGTTGTTACTCTCTGTGTCTTCTGAGATCTGAACCAGTTCAGGAAGTGAACCGGTGTGAACACAAGTGGTGTGATGGTGTCATGGTGTGAACTGGCTATCTGGAAGTTGACCAACGGGAGGAAGGTGGGTTGGGGGCGGGGCTTGGATGTGTTGGGGGCGTGGCTTGGTGATTGACTCCTAATCGGAGATGCTAAGGAACGTAACATCGCCCCCTGCTGGAGAAACAATGGGGTGTCAATTTACCTTAAAGCTCCATTATTTAAGTTTTCACTGCATGTTTTTAATTTTGATGAAACTAAGTACTAAATATTGACCCAGGGAAGCATGCTCTCAATTCAATTTGGTCTGTGCCGACCAATGGTGGGAAAATACAGTGAGAGGTGTCGTCAAAACTAATATTTAGTGAAGTGGAAAACCAATTTAGTTTTTTGTTTTATTTGTAACATAAAAAATAAAAAAGATATCACTATTACATGGCTTGAAGACAGGGGCTGTTCAAATTGGTCCACTTCTGCCCTGCACTTTTTAGGCCCTATATAGTGCACTATTTAGGGTGTCCAAATGAGTGTCCAAATTAACACATATACTTATTCCATAAATAATGTACTATATAAGTTTCACTAATAGGGAATAGGGAATGAGTTTTTCTTTTGTCGCTCTTCGTGTCGACCATGTCACCATCGTGCTCAAAAGCCAATGCTCTCTAGTGACAACTCTGGCCATGAGAGGCCGCTAGTGTGCAAAGTTACATAGTATCTCTTTAAAGTGATGGACAACAGGATCTAAAAACGTTAAATAACCATAACATATCACAGAGGGATGTATCCACTACCTACTAAATATCTTGTCAAGAAAATGTAAAAAATTTGTTTTATTAATTATACATCTCAAAGTCAGCTAATTAACTCAGTCTTGGAAATACTCAGGCTCGCTGTTCTGTGTAGTTTGTACTTCCTCAAAGTCCGAAACGTACCTTGATTCAGCTGCACCGTCGCCGTAATGTGAGTGTACGCTAATGGTCACTGGCTTGGCTGCGTGAGTGTACGGTAATCGTCCACACTTGGCTACGTAGCCAGGATGGAAAATACAAATCGCCTTTAAATTGTGAGATTGTAATGGTTTTCATGGAATATTGTTTTCTGATGCTTAATGCAGACCTTGATAACCTTTAATAACATAATTACAAGTAAATTACGGATTTATGTTGTCCATCACTAAGCATAAATCTGTTTTGGAGTTTAGGTATTCTGCAGTATTTGACTAATAAACGTGCAAAGTAGGATGGGTCATCTGAGAAATGTCAACCACAAATACCCTCAGTTTTTAACAGAAACACACATAGCGTTATCAAGGTTATTTATTATACAACCATCAAACACATCAGCAAATTTTATTATGAAAGTAGAACTCAAAAACATCTTGAATCAAGGTTTCTAGGTGTCTTTGTATCCCTTGATGATCATACTTAACTATATATTATATAGAATGTTGATAGAGGATCATACTTAATTATATATTATACAGAATATTCACTTTGCCAAAAGCTCACCAGAAAATCTCAGGTGAAAATGCAATAATTTGTGGATGCATCTTATCTTATCTTGCACCAGTGAAATTAAATAGTTTCCTGCAAATATTAAATGGAAGCAAGAGTTAAACTAACAGAAGTTTAAATAAACGTAAACAGATGAACAAATACATACAAGCAAAACTCTGAATACACAGGGAGACAGTACTTGTAGACATCAAAGCAGTCCATCAAGTTTCAGAGAAGAGAGGAGGAGGTGGTGAGGAGAGTGGAGGAGGCATTGAGCAGAGGAGGAGGTGCTGAGCAGAGGAGAGAAGGTGCAGAGGAGGAGGTGCTGAGCAGTGTCTGTCTGACCCCTGCTAGGAGGCTGCGACCTGAGTCAAGGGCTCCTCCAGGTAATCCACCAGAGCCTCCGCCTGAAGTTAGAGAAACTTCATCAATACATTACCATACATTACATGATCAATACATTACCAGTACATTATCAATAAATCCAAAACCAATGGTTTCTTTAGTGTACATGCTATCTGTATAGTTTACCTTAGCTTTAAGCATTCCAAAACCAACGGTTTCTTTAGCATACATGCACAGCAGCAGGTTAGCCACCCTGGTTATAGCGACTCGGCCCTCCTGAAAGAAAGGAGGCAGGAGAACAAAGAAAGGAGATGAAGGAGAATAAAGAGCCACAGACTAAAGGACCATGCTACAGCTAGCTAGCTAGCCTCTCACCATGCAGTCCATCAAGATGAACTTGAGCTTGTCCTCGTTGAAGGCTTGGTGTCCGTTCTTGTCGTAAGCTGCCCAGATGTTGCTAGCGATGGCTGCAGTGACTCTGGCGTCGGTGTCGCCGTAGCCGGAGTAAGCCAGCAGCGATCCCTCGTTGTTCAGCAAACTATTCCAAAAAGTTTACAAAACTGAATTCACACATTCATATAACCACCACATCATTCCTTCCCTGTCTGGGATGCTGTAGGTGCTGTAGGTAACATTTAAGAGCTATTATTTGAGTGTAATTAGATAGAAATGCCACAGCCATCCGTCTGCTATTATTGAACGAAATGCGCTGTGAGAATATCTGTTTCGAGTTGACTGTGCCTGCCTCTGTATGAGCCAATTAAAATTTTAGACCGCTCCCGGCTCACATCTGACCAACCAGGGCATCTCTTCCCTGATTTGTTCGGGTCTACCCAGAAACGAAATTCTCCATTGCTGGGACCCACGGTGGAAATCACATGTGTTTATAGATTACTAAAATAAAATCAACCTCTGCTTTGTTAGATTGATTCACCATAGTTTATAAAGTAGGCTAGGTTTACCAGACCTCGGTGTTATTGGTGGAGGTCGTGTGGAACTATCGTATACACAATTTCAGACACTTCCTTCTCCAAGCTCGGGACCGGAAAGGGTCCGACGGGGGAGGCGGGCCCGAGCCTGGAGCTCTGCAGCTAGAACCTTCTCAATGCAACACTTCTGATGAGTGAAATGCGACACTTCGGATCAACGTAGGGAGGGAGGGGACGGTTTTTTGGTTGTTTAGTTTCAAAATCTTGCCCTTTTCGGCTCTCTCTCTCTCTCTTTACAACTCTCGAATCTTACTTACAGCAGCTTCCCAGTCAGTTTACCAGTATAAACACGAACCAAACAGAAGGGTTATTTCACTTTGCGTAAATCAGCTAGGTTTTTGTATGTTGGTTAAATCAGACCAAATATTTTTCTTTAACCTATAAGCGTACAGAAACACTAGCTAGCCAACATCACCTAGCAGCCGTTGATGCATCTTCATCAGTTTACTTACGGTGTACTAACGTCACACTCCAGTTAACTTAATGACATTGTGCTGGCTTCAGTTAGCCTACTTGCAAGTGTGTTAGCTTCGGTTAGCCTACTTACAGGGTGCTCTGAACTCCGTTAGTGTTCGCCTGGCTGAGGACCTGCGTTAGTGCCTTCGGTCGTAACATCGCTTCTTAGCTACTGGACGGGACTGATACACTGAAATACAGAGTTACTACTAATACCTACACTAAAGAATACACTGGGAAAACCGAGTTCCCCCAGGTTGTGTCACCTGATGTTTCTCTGTTACGTATGTTCCTACGCAATGCATTGTGGGGATTGTAGTACATTTCGTCATTGGAAATCTCTGAGTTACGGTCTTTGTCTGAATGTTGTCCTGTTATTGTTATTTTTTTATTTGTGTTAATGTGCGCACCTTACTCATTTGTTAATTAAATGAATTAAATAAAAACATCCAAAATGAATGTATTGATTTAATTAATTATTTATATGAATTTATGATTAATTATTGACCATGTAAAATGCACACCTGTATGTCTTGGCTCCTTTTTTAAAGGTCTGTTTGTCTATTTGGGCAAGATCATTCCCTTCCCCCACAAGTAATCTAATCTGTATAATGTAGTGTTATAATGTAATAGGAACACACCTAACAAAAGGGACAAAGAACAAAATTAATCAAACATATTCTGCTGCTCTGAATGACTTTTAAACAACAAAACGTTATTATCTTTAAATTATCAGATCCACACCTACTTTAGTCAATAACTACTTTGATAACTGAAACATATAAATATTACTGTTCAAGATGTATGTTAATGCATTTGCTGTGAAATTCACAGTTATCAGGTAGGAATAAACCCTTATATTATATTAGTATATTATATTATGTTATTATATATTAACATTATACATTTGCATATTACATACATTATTTGATTATATATGATCATTATTATACTAATTTCCACAGCAGCAGGAATGGAGAAAAAACTGTTCCTTCTTACTTGGCTTTCTTTCATGTAAGTATTAACACTATACTGTTAAACTCTATCCCATATCACGTTATAATAGATGTTGTATCATAGTGCATCATTATGAAATATATGATTCTATTTATTACATTAATATATATATATATATTGTATAGGGTTGGTTGCCATGGGAATGGCCTGTTCTTCAACGACAATGCAGAACTACAACTCCCAGAGTCCTACAATGTTCCCTGGATGAGTGCGGTGGAGGACTCCAGCCGCCTGTCTGCTCTGTCAGTCCCACGACAGCATGTCCCTGGACGGGGGGGCCCTGGCCCAGCGCCAAGCCTGGCCCCTGGACCTGCAGCTGAGAGCGGGCATTCGCTACCTGGAGCTGAGGGTGCTGGCGGTGGGGAACACCCTGTACGTGATGCAGGGTATTACATACCAACACAGCACCCTACAGGAGGTCCTAGACACCACTCTGGCCTTCCTGTCACAGTACCCCAGCGAGGCTGTTCTCCTCTAGGTCATCCCTGATGTGTCTGAGCATGCCCGGGTCAACCAGATGGTGCAGGATCTGGTGGCCCCGAAGCAGCGGGTCTGGGTGAGTTCTGGCATGCCCACCATGAGGGATGTCAGGGGGAAGGTGGTGTTTGTCCAGAAGAGTTCCTTCACCCTGGTTTTAAGCGGGTGTTCAACAGTGTTTCAACTCATGTCCTGAAGATTATAAATACATCTCTTCAAACAGGCATCTTCCCAGATGCCTTTAAAACAGCTGTTGTAAAACCCTTACTAAAGAAACCCAGTCTAGATGGTAATGAACTGACCAGCTATAGGCTGATATCCAACCTTCCATTCATTAGTAAGATACTAGAAAAGATAGTTTCAGTGCAAATAAACTCCTTTCTTAAAGAACATAATATCCTAGAGGAGTTTCAGTCAGGCTTTAGAACATACCACAGCACTGAAACTGCTCTTACTAAAATAATCAGCGACCTCAGACTAAACTCTGACGAAAATATGGTCTCAATTAATGTATATACAACCACTACATTTTTTGGGAAACCCGCAGTCAGAGTCAGCCAGCCGTTGGCTAAGCTGACTCTGACATTGGCCAAAAAGCTAACACACTTAATAGTTGAGTGGGTTTCTAAAGCAACTCATTCATCTGACAGCTGCTTGCTGCATAGCTCAAGCACGCAAAACCCACCACCTCCCCAGCTCCACCGTATCTCCCGCTTGTCAGTCGTGCATTGTTTCACTGTATATCAAGATAAAAGCTGTTAAGTTGTTATGTATGATTTATATACAATGGTATAGCCCTGAACCCATGGCTACTAATAAATATTAACTAAACGAAAGTGGTCTGCTTTATGTTCAGACCATACAGATCCTGGTAGGCCTGGTGACGGTGGGCCTGGGTCCGGGTCGAACCAGCACCGGTCCTGGAGACCTGACCCAGCTGGGAGCGCCCTACTGGCTGGGTGCCGTGGTGCGTCCTCAACACCATGACATCACCTCAACATCATGACATCACCTCAACACCATGACATCACCTCAACACCATGACATCACCTCAACACCATGACATTACCTCAACACCATGATATCACCACAACACCATGACATCACCTCAACACCATGATATCACCTCAACACCATGACATCACTTCAACACCATGATATCACCTCAACACCATGACATCACCTCAACACCATGACATCATGGACATCAACATTGGCTGAGCTCTCAGAACATACAAGAGCTAAATGTTTAGTCTACAACCTGTTTAAGCAACGTTGACGTATCCAAGCCCCTCAAACATGAGTACACTCTTATGGCATTTTATTATTATGTATTACTTCACAAATTTGGCTCTTTTAAAGTTGAGAATGTTGTTTTGTGTTGACCTCTGACCTTGTCTGCAGTTCCTGGTGGCTGGAATTCTGTGTGTCCTGTCTGGAGACTATCCTACGGCTGGCCTGGTAGGACTACCTACCTCCTTCCTCTGTAGGAGACACTTTCCTCCTTCCTCTGTAGGAGCCACTTAGTCTCCTTCCTCTGTAGGACATACCTAGTGTCTAGAAGTCTCCTTCCTCCATAGGACACACCTAGTTTCTAGAAGTCTCCTACAGAGTACTTTTAGAAGTCTCCTTCCTCTGTAGGAGACACCTACTTCTAGAAGTCTCTGTCATGAACATATCTGTCTCTGTTCCTGCCAGCTGGGTTTCACCGTGTTCATGAACATATCTGGAGCCATCTTGGCCATCACAGGGATCGTTCTGTATGCCATCGATCTGAGTCACTCCTCGCTCACCTGGATGTGTCGTTCGCCCTCCCACCGGGAGCAC
Source organism: Trachyrincus murrayi (assembly GCA_900323305.1). Taxonomy (NCBI): domain Eukaryota; kingdom Metazoa; phylum Chordata; class Actinopteri; order Gadiformes; family Macrouridae; genus Trachyrincus; species Trachyrincus murrayi. The sequence goes on from OOFB01000633.1 coordinate 50,863, forward strand.
TATGCTGTTCTTATTCACCGTGGTTACGCTGATCATCATCATGGTTATGCCGCAGCCTCCATGGAGACGCTGCATGCTAGACTCAACCAGGAGTTTGATGACGAATGCAGAACTGTGGCAGACATCGCTGAGGTGAACTCACACCTAACCCTAACCTCACCTATATATATATACTGTATATGTGAAATAACGTTCACAGACCATGTTCTTGTGGAAGTGTTTAGGCTTATAGAAAGATAAATATGAAGATGGACATCAAGTTAAGATCAATTAAAGTCATGATGTAATGTTTACCTAGCGTTGAATAGATGCTGTTCTCTGTGTTGGCCACCAGGGGCTGCTCTCTATGATGGATATCCTGCTGATCATCCTTACGCTCCTCCAGCTGTGTGTCAGCATCAGCACCACCATTCTAGGGATCCAGGCTTTGACCCGCCCGCGTGACCATGACCAGGTGAAACAAAAGATACCGCCAGACAACACACTGTTACTACCATACAGTCAGACAACACACTGTTACTACCATACAGTCAGACAACACACTGTTACTACCATACAGTCATACAAACACACTGTTACTACCATACAGTCAGACAACACACTGTAGGTCTACCATAAGTCAGACAACACACCGTAAGCCTACCATACATTCAGACAACACACTGTTACTACCATACAGTCAGACAACACACTGTTACTACCATACAGTCAGACAAACACACTGTTACTACCATACAGTCAGACAACACACTGTTACTACCATACAGTCAGACAACACACTGTTACTACCATACAGTCAGACAACACACTGTTACTACCATACAGTCAGACAACACACTGTTACTACCATACAGTCAGACAACACACTGTTACTACCATACAGTCAGACAACACACTGTAGGCCTACCATACAGTCAGACAACACACTGTTACTACCATACAGTCAGACAAACACACTGTTACTACCATACAGTCAGACAACACACTGTAGGCTTACCATACAGTCAGACAACACACTGTTACTATCATACAGTCAGACAAACACACTGTTACTAGCATACAGTCAGACAACACACTGTAGGCCTACCATACAGCCAGACAACACACTGTTACTACCATACAGTCAGACAACACACTGTAGGCCATACATAGTTAGACCAAACATTGTGTACCATGTCAAGTTGTGATCACTAGTTGATATAAGAAGAATATTTCATTTCACAGTGTCGTCCGAATGCTGAGATGAAATTGCTGGAGTCCGTTGCTACCAAATACATCTCCATATAATACTCTCTATCACCAAATACATCACCATATAATGCTCTCTCTATCACCAAATACATCACCATATAATACTCTCTCTGTCTCTCACCAGATATCACAATATCAACCTAATTCTAATTCTACTTGAACATGTCAGATTGCACAGATGACGCGATGGCACGATTTATACCAATTTTATATAAACAATATCTAACACGACATAAACTATATGTAACATATGACATATATAATATGTAGATTAGTTACTTGACATATAATGTAATAAGGAGTTTGGTAATGATTATGAAAGTTGATAATAACATGAGCACTATGTTTATTCTCTGTGTATAAATATTCACGTGTGTGTATCTTTGCTATTCATGCACAATGTCTTTGTTTAAAATAACAAAATAAAAATCTTTATTTCACATCAGTATTGTATTTTTAAAAAGAGATTGGGTATCATGAATACATTCCGATCGTTCTTACCCACTGATCATGACGGCTCCACTGTTTGAGCAGTTTCATGGACAAAAACGCAATGGCTGACTCATAGTCTATATTTCTATTCAGATCTCATGATCTTTCTTTGTATTCAACATTTCATTCAAGGTGGAATCTTATTCTAGATAAGATCACATAACATTTTCCTCTTCTTTCACACTGGGTGAAACCACTTATTTTTGCTCACTGCTGGTCACACTAACACTGCTGGGTTAGTTAGTTATGATAATGTTAGCTAGATGATTATGATAATGTTAGCTCGGTAGTTATGATAATGTTAGCTAGGTGGTTATAATAATGTTAGCTAGGTAGTTATGATAATATTAACTAGGTTGTTATGTTAGCTCGGTAGTTATGACAATGTTAACTAGATAGCTATAACTGGTTAGTGTTAACTAGGTAGTTATGATGTTAGCTAGGTGATAATGATAATGCTAGCTAGGTAGTTATAATAATGTTAGCTAGGTAGTTATGATAATGTTAAATAGGTAGTTATGATAACTCGTTGGTGTTAACTAGGTAGTTATGATAATGTTAGCTAGGTAGGTATGATAATGCTTGCTAGGTAGTTATAATAACAGGTTAGTGTCAACTATGTAGTTATGATATTATTAGATGATTGTGTTAGAGTTTACTAAACTAACAGACAACT